>PVIA01006653.1:0-94337 GCA_004024845.1 Tonatia bakeri
TAATCAAACTTATCAAATTACCTTTCTCCTTCCCTTCCCTCTTCTCTAAAAATAAAATTTTAAGTGTATTTTTTAAAGTGACTATAATTTATTAAAATCCAAACTTATTAGTAATAATTAATTAAAATTAAGTGATTAAACTAAAACAACATGACTTTTGCCTATCACATCTAAAAAACAAAAAATAAAAATATTCAGTATCAACAAACTTTGTTTTCTCTCCCTCAGGACCACTCAATGTGCTTACTTATCATGCCATATTAGTCTCCTCTAATCTAGAACAATTCCTCAACCTTTCTTTGCCTTTCACTACACTGGCACTTTTGAAGACTATACTGTGGAATTTTTTGTAGGACGCTACTAAATTTGTGCTTGTCTGACATTTCTTCAAGATTACTATATTTTGCCATGTATAACATGCACTTTTTTGCCCAAATTTTTTAGGGGAAAATAAGGATGAGCATTATACATGAATATAATAATCTCATGTATAACACATACAAAAACGTGGTTGTGCATTAACACATGGCAAAATACAGTAGATTCTGGTCGTATATCCCCAGCCAAAATACTACAAGTGTGGTACTATATCCTTTTCAGGGTGTCATACCTGCAGGTATAAAAAGTCTGTCTATTGTCATTGTTGTTACTAACTTTCATCACTCACTCAAGGTGTTATTTCATGTTTTTTCCCCCCAATGTACATAGCTATCGTTACTACCTTGTATCTAAGATGCCATCTGTGGAGAGATACTTTTAAACATAAACATCTTTCTCATCAATTTCTTCTAGATCTGGCAACCAATAAAGATTTGAGCCCAAAACAATCTTTGCCATAATGATTACAAAATGCTCGTATTTTCCAAATCTACCATTCTCTTCACATTTATCAGTCAGCAGTCTGTTATAAGGAAAAGACCTCTCTTTTCAGCTATCTATCCCTCATCTGTCATGCAGATTATGGAATCCCATTTTATTTGATGGGTTATGATCCATTACTCTCTCTAGACTGATGCTCTGACTGTTCCAGATGGGGCCAGTGGGAGCCTCTTCAAGATGGCTCCAGTGTCCATTTGACAGATACCATCTCTCTTTTTTTTTAAGTACTTTTTAACTTTCTGTCACAAGATGTTCTAAGGCTTATCTTGTATGTTCCCTGCCCCTTCAAGAAAATGAGCCATTTTTCCAAGGAGCTCTTGTTCCTTCTAGAGAGAAATTCAAGATCTGAGTGTTAGGTGGGGAGTCAGTGCAACCAGCATCTTGCAGCAGATGGAAATAATTAATTAGCTCATATTAACATCTCTAATTCCTATCCGATCCTACAGAGTTCTTTGTTACCTTCCCTGATTTCATATTTCTATCAGTGGATTCAGCTTCAACAATTATTTCCTTTAGTCCCTCTACATTTAATAAAAGGAATTGGTATTACTGTTATATATGTGTATCTGTGTGTGTGTCTGTGAGAGACAGAGAGAGAGAGGGAGAGAGAGAGAGGAGGAGGGAGAGGGAGAAATAGAGGAAGGAAGAGAAATGTTCCTACTGATATTTCCAATTCCAATCCAACACCAGAGGGTTATCCCTTTTCCTTATTTACAATAAAAAATTTACTTCCTTCTTGGACAGTAAGAAAAGTAGTTCTCTACAATATATTTACTTTTATTCAAATTTACTATACATATACAGTAGTTTCAGAACTGCCAAACTGTATCCCTGGGAGAAACAAATTAACTGGAGTTTCTTTTGTCTTTAGCCTTAGGAGTATTTAACCAAAATATTGTTTCCAAAATAAGATTATGGCTTCCCATCCCCTTCTGTGTGCTTATAATACAGTTAGGTTCATTTGTTTCAGTATGTATTATAGCATAACTTTTATTTTTGAATGAACATTTAATGAACTTTGGTAAAATTTACTTTTTGTAGTTCACACACTGAATGAAGTAGATAACATTTTTGGCAACTATGAATAAAACTACCATAAATATTCAGATATAGGTTTTTGTGTGAGCTGGAGTTTTATTTCGCTTGGATTACTTCTAGCAGTGGCAATGCTGGGTCATATGTTAATGGTATGTTTGACTTTATTCAAAAACTGCTAAACTGTTTCCACAGTGGCCAGACCATTTTGCATTCCTGCCAGCAATGGATATTTGCAATTACTCCACATGTTTACGGGCACTAGATACTGCCTGTATTCCTGTCTTCTTATCTTTATTTTTAAGCCATTCTAATAGGCATGTGGTGGTATCTCACTGTGGTCTTAATTTCTATTTCCCTAGGGACGAATGATGTTGACCATCTTTTCTTATTTTTAATGACCAACTGTGTTTTTTTGTGATGTGTCTGTTTGCACCTTTTGCTCAATTTTTATTGGGTTACTTTCTTAACGTTGAGTTTTGAGAGCTTTTTATATGCTCTAGATATGTTACTTGCAAATATTTTCTGCCAGTCTGTGGCTTTCCTTTTCCTTCTCTTAACAATATCTTTCAGAGAGCAAAAGTTTTAAAATTTGATGAAGTTCAATTTAAACTCTTTTATGGATAATGGTTTCGGTGTTCTATTTTATGTTGTATAATTTAGAGTAAAAAAGATTTCCTCCAATATTTTATTCTACACTGTTTATAACATTATGCTTTATATTTAGCATTACGATCCACTTTGCATTAGTTTTTGTATAACATGTGAGTCAAAGTTTATTTTTATGCATATAGTAGTTTCTCAGGCACTATTTGTTGAAAACACTATCCTTTCTTCATTGAATTATCTTTGCACTTTTGTCAAAAATCAGTTACCATATTTGTGTTGGTATATGTCTACTCTATTTTGTTAATTTATTTATGCATTTATCCTTTGAACATCATACTATCTTAATTGCTGTAGGTTTATAGTAAGTTGTTGTAGTCAGATACTGAGTTCCATAATTGTGTTTCTCAAAAGTGTCTTAGCTACTTTAGTTTTCCTGCTTTTCCATAAAGTACAAGAATATGCTTATCAATATCTATTTTTAAAAGCCTGTTGAGTTTTTCATTGGGATTGCATTTAATCTATATATCAATTTGAAGATAATAGACAGCATAACAGTATTTAGTCTACCAATCCATCAACACAGCATATAGCTCTTCACTTATTTGGGTTTTCTTTGATTTTTTTTATCAGTGTTTTATGGTTTTCAACATATAGATCTTGCATCTTTTTGTTGGATTTATACTCAAGTATTTCACTTTGGGGGTTCTATACACAGTACTTTCAGAATATAAGAACTCACTTTGGGGGTTGTATACATAGTACTTCTAGAATATAAGAAATTCTAGTTGTTCACAGCTGACATAGAAATACAATGGATTTTTATGTATTGATCTTTTATCCTGCAACCTTGCTAAACTTATCTATTAGTTCTGAGAGTCCTTTTGCAGATTGTTTGGGATTTTTCAAAGTAAACAATTACACTGAGTAAACTGGGTAAATATATATGTACATTTTAAAACTATTCTTGCTCTTAGATTCTTTAAAATACGAACTACTGCTTAAAGTGAAATTATGATACTGAATGGTGAATTTATAATTATGTAGATGAAACACATAAGACTAGCATAAAGAATACAAAGAAGAACTATGATTCCCACATTTTCCTTGAAGTGATTAATGTTAACAAATGAACTGAAGGGAATGGGATATTGTTCTAAAAGAGTAAGTAAAATAACAGTGAGGAGAGAAAAGAGTTTTAAAAGGTATTTGACTACATAAAAAATACAGTGTAGAACAGAATTAAATGAGCTGTAAGTAATTAAAGAAGAGAACAATACTACTACATGTCATCCATACTCATGTCTAAGAATAAAAGATTAAAGAAGAAATTGGCTATAGGCCTAAAGACAAACTTGATGCTGTCAAGAGAAAAAAAGGAGTGAAAATATACACAATCAATCACTTTGTTTCAAACTAGGGCACTCTCTGTGAAGATCTGTTTGGGAACTATTTTAATTAACTAACAAGAATGATCTGAAATCACTGTATCAATTCATTATATGTAAATAGTCTTTCTGTATTTCTTTTGTGTATGTATTACCTTTTTCTTTTAACACCAAAAAATTTGCTGTAACCATGAAAAATATGAAACTTGACAAGCTCTGCTTGGTCAGGTAGCTCAGATGGTTAGAGCATTGTCCCGACATGCCAAGGTTGTGGGTTCCATCCCCAGGCAGGGCACACCCAAGAATCAACCAATGAATGCATAAGTACGCGGAACAACTAACTGATGTTTCTCCCCTTCCTCAAATAAATAAATAAATAAATAAGCTTAACAAGTCCCTAAAAGAATACAGGTTAGTAAAATCTTACACTAGGAAATATAAAATTGAAGAAAAAATATTTTGTAAAGTAATATGCAAATGACTTCATGCTGAAATCATACATGGTCTGTCACATTTTTTGTTGGCAAGCTACTTGATTCCCAGGCCAGTGTTCTGTGGCCCATTTATTGACATCATGTTGGTTCTCTTTAAGAGAACTTAAAGAGATGGAATTGGTATTGGAAAATAAAAGAGAATGTTTACCTTCCTGGCAATCTAGAGACAGAAGTCCTTTTAAACCTCTGGCTCTTTGGTTTCAAATAGTTATGATACCAGTCCTTGATTACCTTGGTTGATGAGACAGCCAGCAGAGCTTCTTTAAATTTACAGATACATCTTTAAATTTAATGTGATCACTACTGCCAATTAATAAAAATTCAGAGATATAAGAATTACTTTAATCACCTAAAAAACTTTTGACAAAAGGGTCCTTCCTCTATATATTCTATAGACAGACATTGCACATTTACCCAGTCAAGGTGAGAGGAAACATAAAAACAGAAGCACACTCTTGCATGTATACTCACATGTGCAACACATAAACACACCCCCACACAGGTTTATCTGATACCACAAAATACGAAGGCTGGCAACTCAGAAATGGAATTACAGCAAAAATATTCAATTACGGGCTACATTCAAACTATACTCATCCACATGGTGCATGTTTCCCAGACATCAAGACAATTCACAGAAAGCGCCTGTTCAGAGGAGCTACCCCTGACTCTTCCATGGTTTCATGCAGTGGTTCCTGGTGTTATGCTAACTTGAGCCTAGGTTTCCTGATTTCCTAAGTCAGCTTTTTTGTTTGTTTCTTTCCCTCTCTCATTTTATTTTACAAATCTGTCAAGCACACAGTAAAAATGGTATAGCACAGTGAACATTTACTCCTCCCACAACATCAGACAAAAGAGCAATATATTAAATATTTTAGGCTTTGTAAGCCAAATATATGGTCTTTTTCTGTTGCATATTCTTATTCTTTTTTCAATGTGAAAACCTTTCTTAGTTTGAAAGCTAAGCAAAGACAGTTCACAGGCTAGATTTGGTCCATGGGCTCTATAGTTTCCAGCCCCTACTACAGAGAAATCCTTGGTTAACATTTTGCCACATTTGCTTTTAAATTCTCTATCTAAATATATATAATGTTATCATTACATCATCATTTTATTATTGAAGAGGATATGAGAATAGACATCCTCACTCTTGGTTCCAAAGTATTTCTTCATATATCTCATAAGAACATTCTCTTGAATAACCACAGCACAATTATCAAATTCAGGAAATTTGGCATTGAGATAATACTATTATCCAGTGCATATATAGTCCACATTCAAATTTCACTAACTATCTCAGTAATATCCTTTACGGGAATTTTTTTTCTCAGTCCAGGTTCATGAACATTATGTTTAATCACCAGGTCTTCCCAGAGCCAGCTCCTGATAACTAGCTTCCACTAATTTGCTTTTGTTGACCCTGTTAGATTCTTACTTTCAGAATCACAAAACTTTTCTCTCAACCACAGCTCTCAGAAATAATCCAGCCTGTATAGAATAACCCCAGAAACTAATACCTAAAGAGGTCCAAGTACTAAAGAAACATCCCCGACCAGTAATTCTATTCCACGAGTGGGGAAATACAACGTGCACCTTCTTACCTTGTCATAAAATTAGTTCTCTTGATTCTATCAATTTAAACTTTAAAATGCACCTTCACTGTCAATACCTAGTTTAAGCTCTCAGCATTTCTTTCCTAAATCATTACAAAAGCTTTATAATCCATGCAAATAATATTAACCAAGGGACATTTCAACAGTAATTCTTGCCACGATGCTTGTGTTAGACTATCCCTGAAGCCCAAATAAAGTATCATGTTGGCATATATGTAAAACAGTTGCATGAAACTATCACAGAGCAACACATGCAGGCTCAAATCCTTCAGAAAAGAACAGTATACAAAGTGAACTACAAATTTACTCTAGCTTCATTCCTGAATTTGATGTACAGGAAAAATAAGAGTCCAAGAAGGCAGATAGACTGTGGAAACAGGCCAGACACAGGAGCTTCCAGTTGTCTGGGACTTAAAAGGCCCAATCTCAAAAGAGGGAGCTGAAAAACAGCTCAAAAATCTTCAAATTCTCCTCAAGTAAATAATCAACTCTAAGTATGTATCTGAATAAGACTCCCAGAAACTCAGCAAAAAACAAGTAGCTGGAAAACTAAAGAGATAGCAGAGCTTTCAGAAGACAAGAAGTGATGGAGAGATGGAGGTGGGAATTCAAACCCACCAAGATGACTTAGATTTGATAAACACCCTAGAAATTCTTTTGGAATTCCAGAAGATACATGCTTGAAGAATAAGGGCCAAGAGCAAAATGATGTGAACTAGCCCTAACAAAGCTTAAAACCAAGACTCAAGGTGATTCCCCAGTATGCTATCAGCTTACATAATAATAATAATAATAATAAGAAGAAGAAGAAGAAGAAGAAGAACTAGTAGTACTAGTAGTACTGCTAGTAATTGTCTTTGGAAAAAAAACATCATTCAAAATAGCTACAAATTTTCCAGCATAATTATGAGTAACCAATGAAAAATTATGTCATGCTAAAAAATGGACCAAATACTGAAAAGGAAAAAACTAGAAATATGAAGAGACTCAGTGAGGATTATTAGACTTTTAAATAAACAAATAAAATGGGAATCAAATACATATTTTAGAAATAAAAGATATAATAAAAATTGCACAAAGGAGAAAAACAGCTGAAACACTATACAGCTTTTTACATTGTTAGAGAAGCAGTAAAAGTTCTAATTTAACTATAATAAATCAAGAATATATATTATGATCTCTAGGGTAACAAAAGAATAATAAAAATACATTATCAAAAGACAGAGTTAAAATATATATTACTCATGTCTTTTGTGTATTGTAACTTGATGCTTTGACATCTGGGGCCTTGCTAACAAAAAAGCCCTGCTACTCCCAGGTTCAGTTAATCCCTAGAGACAGCAAACAAGCACATTTTACATATACAGGTCACCAATCCAGAGCCCACACCTCCAATGACTTCATACTTCCGGCTCTCTACACCGGGCTCTAATCACCACAGGACCAAGCACTAGACAACTAGGGACAGGCCTGATACTCTAGAGTACGCTGAAATTACTTAAAACTTCCTTACCCTGCCACTCCTGTTCCTTCCCACAGAAACCACAATACAGGTTCCTGCCATGTACTTCTCTCGATTCTTCTGCCTCCTCAACTGAACCAGTACACCTCCCTGTGGCCCCCCCCATGGCATGGTGTGCCTCCTCTTGGGTTCTGTGAGTATATTCCACAAACTTTCTTTTCAGTGGCAGTTGTTACCTGACCTGTTAGCATCCCCATACCTGAATACTAATAAAACATTTTAAAACAAAAATAACAATGAACACTTGACTAACTCAAAAGATGACAAGAATGAAGTATAAAGAAATAACAGATAGGACAAACAGAAATCAAATAGAAAACAAAAAACTTATGCCCAATTATATTAGTAATTGCATCAAATAGAAATATGCAAAACACTCCAATGAAAACAAAGGTGAGAGAGAGAAAAAAACCTCCTTGGCACTGCTCTTGGCAGCAGTTTTCTGGATATGACACCCAAAGCACAAGCAACAAAAGCAGAACTAATAAGTGGGACTATATCAAACTGGAAAGCTTCTGAAGAGCAAAAGAAAAAAATCAACAAAATGGAAAGATAATCTATGGAATGAAAGGAAGTATTTTCAAATCATCAAGAAAAGAATACAAGGTCCAAGTAAAATCACAAATGAACATGAAGTCACAACCAATGCTACAAAAATTATAAGGAAATACTACAATTACATGTTAACAAATTGAACAGCCTAGAAGAGATGGATACATTCTTAGAAACATGCAATCTTCCAACACTAAATCAGGAAGAAACAGAAAATCTGAACAGACCCAGAACTACTACAGAAAATTGAGTCAGTAATTAAAAAAAAAAAAATCCCTCTCAAAAAATAGAAGCCCTGGACCTGAGGGTTCATAGGTAAATTTTACCAAATATTCAAAAAAGAATTAACACATATCCTTCTCAAACTATTCCAAAAAACTGAAGAGAAGGCTCCCAAACTCATTTTATGACACCAGCATTGCCCTGATAACAAAACTGGACAAAGACACTATAAAATATATATCAATATCCCTGATAAACATAGAAACATAGATGCAAACACTTCAACAAAATATAAGCAAACCAAATTCAGCAACACATTAACAAGTTCATATGCCATGATCAAGTGGCATTTAGTCCCAGGTTGTAAGGTTGGTTCAATATCCACAAATCGACTAATGTGCTACACAACATCAACAAAATGAAGAATAAAAACCTTGTGATCATATGTAGTTGCAGAAAAAACATTTTCTTTGTTTTTAAGTATACTTTACTGATTATGATTTACAGTTGTTCCAATTTTTTCCTCCCCTTTTTCCTCCTTCCTGTACTGCCCCCACCATCATTCAGCAATCCCCCTGCCTTAGTTCATGTCCATGGGTCGTACATGCAAGTTCTTTGGCTTCTCCATTTCCTATGCTATTTTTAACCTCCCCCTGTCAATTTTGTGCATACCTGTACCTCCCCCACCCTGCTTCTCCCCCTCCCCACTATCAACCCTTCACATGATCTCCATTTCTGTAATTCTGTCCTGCTCCCACTGTTTGCTTAGTTTTTGTTTTTTAGGTTCAGTTGTTGATAGTTGTGAGTTTATTGTCATTTTACTGTTCATAGGTTTTTTATCTATTTCTTAGTAAGTCCCTTTAACATTTCATATAAGGGCTTGGTGATGATGAACTCCTTTAACTTGACCTTATCTGGGAAGCTTTGATAGCTTTCTAAATGATAGCTTTGCTGGATAGAGTAATCTTGGATGTTAAGTCCTTGCCTTTCATGATTTTGAATACTTCTTTCCAGCTCCTTCTTGCCTGCAAAGTTTCTTTTGAGAAAGCAGCTGATCATCTTATGGGAACTCCTTTGTAAGTAACTCTCTCCTTTTCTGTTGCTGTTTTTAAGATTCTCTCCTTATCTTTAATCTTGGGTAACTTAATTATGGTATCTTAGTGTGGTCCTCCTTGGGTTCAATTTCTTTGGGACACTCTGAGCTTCCTTGACTTCCTGGAATTCTACTTCCTTGCCAGATTGGAAAAGTTCTCCTTCATTATTTGTTCAAACAAGTTTTCAATTTCTTGCTCTTCCTCTAGTGCTGGCACCCCTACAATTCAGATGTTGGGAGCATCTGAAGTTGTCCCACAGGTTCCTAAGCCTCTCCTAATTTTGTTTGAATTCTTGTTTCTTCTAGTTGGAACAGAATTTTTGTTTTGAATTCTGTTCCAGTTGGATGTTTATTTCTTCCTTCTGGTCCAAATTGTTGATTTGAGTCCTGGTTTCCTTCCCTTCACTGTTGGCTCCCTGTATATTTTCTTTTATTTCACTTTGTGTAACCTTCCTTTCTACCTTCATTTTGCAACTGAGCTCAATCTATTCTGTGAGCATCCTGATTACCAGTGTTTTGAACTCTGCATCAGATAGGGTGTCTATCTCCTTGTCGCTTAGCTCCTTTTCTGGAGCTTTGATTTGTTCTTTCTTTTGGGCCACATTTCTTTGTCTTGGCATACCTATTATGTGGTAAGGGTGGAGCCTTAGGTATTCACCAGGGTGAGGCAACCCTCTTGGCTGTGCTGGGGTGCTGTCTGTGGTGGAAGGGTCAGAAAGGGAACAATGCTGCCTGATGAGCTCTTGTCCCTCTTTTCATCACTTCCCTTCTTCCCACAAATGGACTGTGCCCTTTCTGGTGCTGATTCGCGGTGGGTGCGTTTGTGTACGTTTTAGGACTCTTGTGTGAGATTGGGAGTTTCTCCATCCGCTGCATCCCCCACAGATTTTTGACAGCCAGGGGATCTGAGTCTTTAGTTTCCAGTGCTGAAATCCTGGGTTTCACGGTCTGTTTCACCCCCTCATTGTTCCTTCCGGCTTATCTGCAGGCAAATGTGGGATCCGCCCTCCTAGTCTGCTGCCTTGCTGCATGTCCTGTCCCCACAGGCTGCCATCTCCATCCCTCCTATGAATATTTGTATGAATATTTCTTCTTTAACTCCTTAGTTGTTGGTCTTCCATGCAAATGATTTTCTGGTAGTTCTGGTTGTTCTTTGTTTATAAATTAGTTGTTACCCTTCTTTTGGTTGTGTGAGGAAGTCAAGTGTTTCTGCCTACGCCTCCATCTTGACTGGAACCCAGAAAAAACATTTGACAAAATGCAACGTCCACTTAAGATCAAAACTGTCAGCAAAGCAAGGATAGAGGGGACAAAGTCCAACATAATAAAAGCCATAGATGATAAACCCACAGCTAATATCATACTCAGTGAAAAGCTGAAAGTTGGAAGTTAAGATCATGAGCAAGACTACAGTGTTCACTCTCACCACTTTCAGCACAGTATTAGAAGGCCTAGCCACAGCAATTAGACAAGGAAAAGAAATAAAAGTCAACTTAATTGGAAAGGAAATAGTAAAACTGTCATTATTTGCAGGTGACATGATACTAAACATAGAGAATCCTAAAGATTCTACCATAAAACTACTAAAACTAAGAAGTGAATTTAGTAAAGTAGCAGGATACAAAATTAATATTCAGAAACCAGTTGCATTTTAATACATCAATAATGAACTATAAGAAGAGAAATTAAGAAAACAACCAAATTTACAACTACATTAAAAAGAATGAAAACCTAAGAACAAATTTAACCATTAAGATAAAAGACCCATTCTCAGAAAACTACAAGACACTTAAGAAAGAAATTGAAGAAAATACAAATAAATGGACAGACAGACCATACTTATGGATAAGAAGAATTATGGTAGCTAAAATGTCCAAACTACCTAAAGCAATCTAAAGATTCAATATAATCCTTACCTAAATACCAATGGCAATTTTCATAGAACTAGAGCAAATAATCCTAAAATTTCTATGGAACCATAAAAGACTCCAAACAGCCAAAGCAAAGCAATCTTGAAAAAGAACAAAGTTGTAGGCATCACACTACCTGATATCAAACTATACTACAAGGTTATAGTAATCAAACCAGCATGGTTCAGGCATAAAAACAGGCATACAGATCAATGAAGCAAAAGTGAAAGAGCAGAAATAACCTTACACTTAATATGATCAGTAAATCTGTAATAAAGGAAGCAAAAATATACAATGGCCTAAGACAGTTTTCAATAGATGGTATTAGGAAAATGGGACAGACACATGCCAAAAAAAGAAACTAAACCACTTTCTTTTACCATATTAAAAAAATAAATAAATTCAAGACTTACATGTAAGACCTAAAACTATAAAACTCCTAGAAGAAAACACAGGCAGTAAATTCTTTGACATCGCCTTCGGCAATATATTTTTAAAAGATTATTTATTTAGTTGTTTGTTTGTTTGTTTGTTTTTAGAAAGAGAGGAAGGGAGGAAGAGATGGAGACAAACATTAATGTGTGGTTGCCTCTTGCACTCCCCCTTCTGGGGACCTGGTTTTCAACCCAGGCATGTGCCCTGACTGGAAATCAAACCAGTGACCCTTTGGTTCACAGGCCAGCACTCAATCCACTAACCCACACCAGCCAGGGCAATATTTTTTTGTATGTGTCTCCTCAGGCAAGGGGAGCAGAAGAAAAAAAAAATAAACAAATGAGCCCTGGCTGGTGTAGCTCAGTGGATTGAGCACGGGCTGTGAACCAGGCATCGCAGGTTCGATTCCCAGTCAGGGCACATGCCTATGTTGCAGGCCATGTCCCCCAGCAACCCCACATTGATGTTTCTCTCTCTCTCTCTTTCTCCCTCCCTTCCCTCTCTAAAAATAAATAAATAAAATCTTTTTAAAAATAAATAAATAAACAAATGAGACTACATGAAACTAAAAAGTTTTAGCACAGTGAAGGAAACCATCAACAAAATGAGGAAACTAAAGGAGAGAAGACATTTGCCAACGATACACATGATAGGGGTTAATACCCCAAATATATAAGAAATCCATACAACATAACACCAACCCCCCCCCAAAACAATCCAATTAAAAAATGGGCAGAGGACCTAAATAGATGTTTCTCCAAAGAGGACACACAGATGGCCAAAAGACATGTGAAAACATGCTTATATTCCTAGCTCTCAGGGAAATGCAAATTAAAATCACAATGAAATATCACTTCCCGCCTGCCAGAATGGCTATCATCAATAAATCCACAAATAACAAATGTTGGTGGGGATGTAGAGAAAAGGGAACCCTTGTGCACTCTTGGTAGGTCTATACATCGGAGCAACCACTATGCAAAACAATATAGAGTTTCCTCAAAAAATTGAAAGCAAAACTACCATATATCCCAGCAATTCTACTTCTGGGTATTTATCCAAAGAAAACAAAAACACTGATTTGAAAAGACATATTCACCCTTATGTTCACTGCAGCATGATTTACAATAGCCAAGATATGGAAGCCACCTCAGTGTCCATTAACAGGCAAATGGATAAAGAAAATGTGGTACGTATATACACTGGAATATTACTTAGCCATAAAAAGAAAGAAATCTTGCCACTTGCAACGACATGCATGGACCTAGAGGGTATTATAATAGGTGAACTAAATCAGACAGAGAAAGACAAATACAATATGATTTCTCTTACATGCAGAATCTTAAAAACAAAACAAAGAAATAGAAACAAACTCACAGATACACAGAAAAAATGACAGATGCCAGAGTGGGGAGTTGGGGAGGAATAGGTGGAAAAGGTTAAAAGGATTAAAATGTACAAATTGCCAGTTGTAAAAATAGTCACAGGATATGAAGTACAACATGGTTAATAGCATTTAGTTATATTAATTTAATTAATATATAGTTAATATTTTAATAACTGTGATATCAGATGGGTACCAGACTTATGGGGTGGCCACTCTGTAAGGTATATAAATGTCTAATCACTATGTTGTACACCTGAAACTAATATAATATTGTATGTCAACTGTAACTGGAAAAAAAAATCAACATGCATAAATCAGCTGTATTTCTACACTCCAGCAATGAACAATCTGAAAAGGCAATTAACAGAGTAATTCAAATTACAACAGTATCTAATAGAATAACAGACCAATAAAAATATTTATGCAATAAAGTGTAACACTTGTAACATTGAAACACTGCTGAATAAATCTAAAGAAGACCTAAACAAATGTTTAGAAAGACTTCCTGTGTCCATGGATTGGAAACCTTAATATTGTTTAGATGTCAATTATATAATCTACAGATTAAAGTAATCCTTATCAAATTCCAACAGATTTTTAAAAAGAAATGGAAAAGCCAATCCAGAAATTCATATGGAATTGCAAGGGGCCCTAAATAGCTAAAACTATCCTTAAAAACAAATAACAAAGTTAATCGTCATCTCAAACTTACTACAAACACACATTAATCAAAATAGTGATGTAATAGCATAAAGATGAATATACAGACAAATGTAATACAATAGAAGAGTTCAGAAATAAACCTACACAATACAGCAAATTGATCAGACAAGAAAGTCAAGCAAACTCAATGGGAAAAATAATCTCTTCAACAGATGGTACTAGGATAACTCGATTTTCACATGCAAAGAATAAAATTGGACCTCTACCTCACAACACATACAAAAATTCACTCAAAATGATAACTGGATTTTCACATGCAAAGAATGATTTTGGAGCTTTACCTCACAACACATACAAAAATTAACTCAAAATGCATTGGTGATGACCTAAATATAAGAGCTAAGCACATAAACTCTTAGAAACAAACGGGGTAAATCTTCATGACCTTGGATTTGGTAATAGATTCTTAGACATGACACCAAAAGCACAGGCTACGAAAAGAAAAAACAGATAAATCGGACTTCATCCAAATTTAAAACTTTTGCATATGAAAGGACATTATCAAGAAGGTGGAAAAAAACTACAGAATAGGAGAAAATATCTGCAAGTCATAAACTTGATAATAATTTAACATTAAGAATACATAAAGAACCCTCCTGTCTCAACAACAGACAACCTGAACTTTAAACTGGGAAAAGGACTTGAATAAACCTTTCTCCAAAGAAGATATGTAAATGGCCAATAAGCACATGAAAATATGCTCAACATTATTAGTCATCAGGAAAATGCGATTGAAACCATGAGATACCACCTCGTACCTACTAGGATGGCTACAATAAAAACAACAGAAAATAACACACACTTGGGAGGATACGGAGTAACTGGAACTCTGGTACACTGCTGGTAGTAATGGAAACAGTGCAGACACTATGGTGCAGTTTGGCATTTCCTCAAAATGTTAAACGTATCATTACCATGTGATCTGGTATTCTCATTTCTAGGTACGTAGCCAAATTTGAAAACAGGGACTGAAACAAATACTTGTATGCCAATGTTCACTCTAGCATTTATTCACAAGAGCCAAAAGACACAATCTAGTGTCCATTGACAGATGGATGAACAAACCATGGTATATACATACAATGGAATATCATTCAGCTATAGAAAGGAATGAATATGGATGACCTGTGAAATGATATTAAAACATTTTAAGTGATATAAGCTATACATGAAAGTATGAGTATTATATGATTCCATTTGTATAAAGTATTAGAATAGCAAATTATAGAGACAAAAAGTAGATCAGAGGGTACCAGAGGGTAAGTAGAGAGGGAAATTTGGAGTTATTGCTAATGAATACAGTTTCTATTTGGAGTGATGAAAAAGTTTTGAAAATAGATAGTGGTCATGGTTACACAACATTGTGAGTATAATGAATGCCACAAACTACACACTTAAAACTGGTTAAAATGGCAAATTTGATTTTTTAGCATAAAGTACATACATCAGCATACAAGTACACACATAAGAAAAAAGACTGTGGTTCATATGCTTTCACCAAATACTAATCCTCGATTTTCACAACACTAAAATTGACTCTGTATGGGACTTCACAGAAGTCAGTGTTCTGCAATGTTTAATTCTATAGCAGTACAAGTGATACGACTTTTAAAAACAGATGCTAAAAATTCTAAACATATAAGTTAAAGCAAAATAATATTCTTTTCTATTTTTCAATAACCTATGAAGCCCAATAAATAAAACTATCTATTTTCATACTATACACACACCTATGCAAGTTACTATAAAATGGACCATGGGCTGTATCTCTCTTTATATCATTGGTTTTTGCTCTGCCAGGACTGGATATTAAGTAAACGCTAGTCACTGACATTAAACCTTTAACACTTACAAAATACACTGCTCCAAAGCTTCCATGGCCAATTTCTCTGAGATCTGTAAAGAGCTTCTCTGGATCTTCTTTGAAGAACAGTTCTGCAATTTCAGGGTCCTTCAGGCTGCCTGCTCGGTTAGTTGATGGCATCCTGCTGGGCAATCAGCTGTTTGATTCTAATTTTATACTTGCTATCCCAGTCCTTGGTTCATCTGTATGAATGAAGCCACGCTGGCATAAACTACTGTAGAGAAATAAGAAAAGAAAAACATCAGAAAAAGCAAAAGCTGCTAATAATTAGTGTAAGATCATTTTTTAACAGCCCATACAAAATTATCTCAGGTCTAGAAATTCACTGAGAAGCAAGTATGGTCTACTTAGTACCATAGTTCCTAAACCTGGTTATCAGAATCACCTTAAAAAAAAATTCCTACTATATATAGGATATAAGTATATACTATACTTACACTTCTAAAATTAAATATTTTTTCTTAGAAGATTTCCTATATCAGTACTTAAATATTAATCCAATCCATCAGCAATAGATAATATAAGACACAATTAAAAACAGGCACAACTCAAGATGTACCCACAATATATTTCTAAAAAGAGTCCCATTAATGATTTTCGAACATAAGAATATACACAAAAGATTTAATTTAGTAAGCTGTCTTTCTTTTCCTTTCAGATCTATATGCCAGTGTTTTAGTCAACTCTAACACAGACATTCCAAAGAAAAAATGCAATGGGAGAAAGTATCGAATTTAATGCAGAGGGCTACCTCCCCCATAAACCTAATTCACATAAACTGCTTCATTAGACAAGTAGACACTACAGATAACCAATAAATTCCCTGGTGGTTCTGCTACCAATTCCTTTGTATCATTTTACCCAATTTTATTTATTTTTAAAAGACTTTATTTTTAGAAAGAGGGGAAGAAGAGACAGAAACACAACATGTGGTTGCCTCTCGAATGCACTCCAACCAGGGACCAAACCTGCAACCCAGGTATGTGGCCCTGACCAGAAATCAAACCGGTGACCTTTGAGGGACAACACCCCAAGCAACTGAGAGCCACACAAATCAGGGCCATTTTACCCAATTTTAATGACTCTCATAATGGAAAGGCTGGGCTCTGGAATGACACTGCCAGGATATAAATAAATCCTGGCAACACTATTTATAAGCTGCAACTTACATAGTCTCAGTTTCCTAATCTTTAAAATGAAAATAATAACCTACCTCACAGAGTGGTTGTGAGGGTTAAATAAATTATTAAATGGAAGCACAGACTAATACTTCTGACACAGTAAGCACTACATTAAATGTTAGCTATTGTTTAACTTGCTTAAATTCACCAATTATAGAGAAAAGCTCCAAAATTGATTTAAATAGATTTCTAAGGGAACATAAAATTTCTAGCCAATTCTCCCCATGTGCCTATATAACTTTTAAGCAACTAACTCTCATTTTTAGTGAAGTCACTGAACCAATTTTAATCCTTGCTAGAAAATTTCTTTATAACTAAATACACTTACATGTATTTTGTACCCCCTTAAATTAACACTGCACTGCAATAAAAACATTATTTGTTAATTGTTATTCGTATTCTATTTCTAACATACTTTCAAGGTTGCCCCATATACTTTTACCAATTTCCCTGCTCTGGAGCTTCTCTGGAACGAAGTGCTTCAATTACAGTCCTTTCAATAATGTAAGATCATTGTCCTCTAGCTGGTGTGGCTCAGTGGATTGAGCACCGGCCTGTGGACCAAAAAGTTGCCAGTTAGATTCCAGTCAGGGCACATGCCTGGGTTGCAGACCAGGTCCCTGACTGGAGGCCTGAGAGAGACAACTGATCAGTGATGTGTCTCTAGCACACAGTGTTTCTCTTCTTCTCTTTCTCCCTCCCTCTCTCTCTCTCTCTAAAAATAAATAAATAAAATCTTAAAAAAATATACATGACCATTGGAAAATCACTTAACTTCTTCTCACTCCTAAACTCAGGAGACTGAACTAAATGCCATATAAAGTGTAATTAATCTACCTATAAAAAAACTTCAGTGTTACTTGAGATCTTGAAGAACTATGAATGAATGATTTTACATTAAAATTTTCTAGCAAGTTCCATGATTTGCATCTTCTTTCTTACCTGCTTAACAAATTTCCATTCAAAATTTTTCAAGATTTTGATAAAAAGTAATACTGCTTGTAAAATCTTAACTCTCATAGGAAAAGCTGATCATTCTCCCTCCATGCTCCAAAAAACCCTGCAGTACTAACTGTATTACAGTGTAATTATTGAACTCTTTCCCAGACAGGTGGACACAATGTGTGTCATTCACTTTTGTAGCACTCTCTCCACCCTACACCCTGTCTCCTACAGTTAATATTACATATATATTTTTCAAACTTTAGGAATACTTAGTTACTCTCTATATATCACTCCTAACAATGATCTAACTTCCACAAATATTTAAGGATCAAATAGTATACATTAAGACTATGATGGCCCCTGGCTGGTGTAGCTCAGTGGATTGAGCGCGGGCTGCGAACCAGGTATCGCAGGTTCGATTCCCAGTCAGGGCACATGCCTAGGTTGCAGGCCATGTCTCCCAGCAACCGCACATTGATGTTTCTCTCTCTCTCCCCCTCCCTTCCTTCTCTAAAAATATAAATAAATAAATAAAAATCTTAAAAAATAAAAATAAAAAATAAATCTCATTTAAAAAAAAAAAAAGACTATGATGGCAAAATTTTAAAGCTGATAATAGGAAAACAGTAAATTTGTAAGGATAGCACCATCTAAAACATAAAAAAAAAAAACAAGAAATAATGAGGTAACCGGAACATTTGGTCTACTAAATACCAACATACATTATCATCATTGCCAGAATATTAAAAATAGGACAAATAAATCAAGGGGGTTTGGAGGGGGTGGGGGCAAGGGGTGGAAAGAAAATACAGACAACTGTAATTGAACAATAAAATAATTTAAATTAAAAAAAAATAGAGTCAAACAAACAAACAAACAAAAGAACATTCAGCCCTAACTGGAGTGGCTCAGTGGGTTGAACGTCATCCTGCAAACCAAAGGGTCACCAGTTCAATTCCTGGTCAGGGAACATGCCTGGGTTGTGGGCCAAGCGGCATGTGAGAGGTAACCAGTCAATGTTTCTCCCCCTCTCTCTAAAAATAACTAAATAAAATCTTTTAAAAAAACCTGAACATCTAAAGCAAACACAATTAAGGGTCAATATTCCTTAAATAAATAGGTATCATTGAAATCAGGTATCATATGACCCACCAACATATATATGGCCAAAAGATATATATCAATATTCCATAAACAAGTAATATAAATGATTGGGGAAAGAAGTCCAAATGAAGAATAATGAGTATGACCATGAGTTTTCTGATTCCATTTTCCTCTTTAATCTTCCAGCTTTGACCTAAGAGTGGCCTGAGCAAAGAATATGCTGAGGGTGCTTAAAAGAAAACCCTTGTAGAAATCCCTCTTTTCTGTCCAAAGGACCAGCTGTGATCTGGAGATTGTGGGGGGAAATGTCTCCCCCGCCTTTTAGCACTGCAATGTCCCAGCAGTAGAAATATTATGTGAGAAAACCTCTTTGATAGAATAACTGGGAAACAGGGCCCATGTCATCCAAAAAGTATGAAGGGGAATTCTTTGAGTTTTTTTCCCTCCTCTTCTTTCCCCACTTCACCTAAGAACAGCTCTGGTTATGGTGAATTGTAAAATGACAAAGTCTAAAATTCTGAGAGAAACCTGTTTCCTGGTCAGAGGAAGTGGTAAAAGGCCAATGGAAACAGAAGAGTATGGGAGAAATCAGGAGAGCAGAGAGGCAGAAAAGAGATGCCCCAATTCTGTGTATAAACCAACACAAATACTAATTTATGGTTGGGTAAAACAGACTCGAGAGTACACTAAACAGAACTAATCTACCACATAAACCACTGTCCAAGTCCCAGACTGGTACTGAGAGGCACAGTGCCAGGAAAATCCAAAGAGTAGAGAGAGAGAAGGAAGGTTTAAATAGAACTGATACTAGAACCCCAGCCACAGAAAGTGAGACAGAATGAGCCATCTAAAAAAGTTAGCATCTGCTAAACAAAACAAAAACAAACAAACAAAAAAGAAACTAACCACAAATCAACATTCTCCTGAGGATATTAACAGGATTCAGAAATGACAATATTTGAAATGTCCAGGATAAAATCCAAAATTACTCTACATGCAAAAGAATAAATAAATAACACACACACACACACACACACAAACTGGAAAAATGTGACAAATTATCAAAGGGAAAAAGAAGATCAACAGTTGACTATTTTGAGATGACTCATGTTACAATTCTCACATAAAAGTTTAAAGCAGCTATTGTATATATAATAAGTGAGATAATGGTTAACACTCATGAAACAACTGGAAAGACACAGATTCTTAGAAAAATTGAAATTATAAAAAGAGAAACACATGGAAAATTTAGAACTGGAAAACAGTATCAGAAATTTAAAATATTGCACGGGCTCAACTGCAGAACAGAGATGATAGAGGAAAACAGTAAACTTGAAGGTAGAGTCAGATAAATTATATAAACTAAAAAATAAAGAAGAAAAAAGATTGAAAAAAATGAATACTTTAGTGACATTTGGGATAATTTTAAATTGTCTAAGTTTCATCACATTGGTACTGTATAATGAGGGAAAAAATAAATTGGTAGAGAATAAAATCTTTTTAGTAACGGCAGAATTTGACCAAAAACAACAACAAAAAAAACCCATAAAGGTAGATATACAAGAAGCTCAGCAAAGCCCAAACAGGTCAAATGCAAAAACAAAACAAAAGAAAAACCTAGGCCCCACATGTCATCATCAAAATGCTTAAAAACAAAGATAAAGTGAAATTTGAATGACCATAGATTTCTCATAAAAAAAAAAAAACAGTAGAATCCACAGGAAGTGCTATAATATCCTTTAAGGTGATGAAAGAAAAGAACTGTCAATCTAAATCAGAATCCTTTTTCTAGCCAAAGTCTTCAGTAATAAAGGCCATAGAGGTGAGGGGGGCAGGAGAGAGGGAGGAAGAGACTGATTCTTAGATGAAAACTAAGAGAATCTGTTGCCAGCCAATCTATTCTAAATTAAGTGCAAAATATTAAACAAAAGAAAGCTGGAGTGCCTATTTTAATAGCAGACAAAATAGATTTCAGAGCTAGGAAAATCACAAGGGATAAAGAAGTACATTATATAATTATTTTGATTCCATTCATCAAACCTCAAATGTGCATCAACCTGACAAAAGAACTTCAAATTACATGAGGCAAAAACTGATACAACTGAAAAGAGAAATAAAACAAGTCTATAATTATACTGGGAGATTCCAAAACACCTCTCTCAGAAACTTTTTTTAAAAAGTAGTCTGAAAATTCATAGAGTAACACTATGGAACAACACTACCAATCAACTTGATCTAATGACATTTCTAGAACACCCCACTGGCAACAATAGAATATATATTCTTTTCAAATGCACATATGAGATTCACACCAAAAAAGATCATATTCTGGGCCATAAAACAAATCTTGACAAGTGTAAAAAATTTCAGTTCATATAAAATATATGATCTGTCCACAGTGCGATTAAACTTAAAATCAGTAAACAGAAAGATAACTAGAAAAACAAACACACACAAAATTTGGAAATTAAACAACATGCTTCTAAGCAACCCATGGGTCAATAAAGGAAAATTTTTCAAGAGAAATTAGCAAATAGTATGTTTTGAGTGAAAATAAAAAGACAACATAAAATTTGTAGAATACAGCTAATGCAGTGCATGCACAGAAATTTAAAGCATCAAATGCTATATTAGAAAAAAAGATCTCAAATCAATTATGAAAGCTTCCATCTTAAGAATCTAGAAAGATAAAAGCTTTAAACAAAATTAAAAAATAAACATATGAAAGAAAACACTAAAAAACAGAGCAGAAATCAATGAAATTAGGAAACAAAAACAGAAATCAAAGGTGGATATTACTATAGGGCCTGAGACATTAAAAGGATGAGGAAATACAATGAACAGCTCTAAGCTAATAAATCTGACAGTAAAGATAAAACAGACAAATTACCTGTACTTGACAGAAACTACCAAAACTCACTCAAGAATAAATTGATAATCTGAATAGTCACATGTATACTGAAGAAGTTAAATTAATAGCTTAAATCATTTCCACATGGAAAATTCCAGTCCAGTGATATTAGACAGTTTTGGTATCAAATTCAAACATTAAAGAAACAAATAATACCGATTCTCATAACTTCTTCAAGCTCATAAAAGGGAGAATACTTCCAATTCATTATGAGGCCATCATTACCCTATCAAAACCAAACAAGAACAGTTACAAAAAATGAAAATTTCTGACCAACATCCCTCATGAACATAACAGCAAAAATGCTCAAAATATTAGCAAATCAAAGCTAGCAATATATAAAAATGATACTATATAGTAGATACCAAGTAGGATTTATTCCAGAAATGAAAGATTAGTTCAACATTCAAAAATCAAAATAAATTCTCCATTCTAAACAGATTAAAGAAGAAAAGACACATAATCATATCAACAGAAGCAGAAAAAGAATTCGACAAATTCAACATCCATTTATGATAAAAACTTTCAAAAACTAGGAATAGAAGAGAACATTATTAACCTGGATAAGGTTATCTACAAAAGCCAGCCACAGCCTAATTAATTAAAGACTGAAAGCTTTCCCCTAAGGATGTCCACTCTAATCATTCCTATTCAACATTCTACTTAGAAGTTCTATATCTGATGCAATATGAAAGAAGAAAAGGAATATATAACAAAAAGGAAGAAATAAAACTATCTCTAGTAGCTGACATATTGTGTACATGAAAAAGATCCCCTCAAATGTACAAAATAGCAAGGAAAGAAAATGAAATATTTAGACATGTCTAAAAATACTTGAGTAAAATTTATATAAGAACAATAAAACCTAATGAAAGAAATCAGTCAACTAAATGGAGAGATGTACAGTGTTTATGAACTAAAACACTCAATATTGTTATGAGGTCCATCCTCCCCAAATTGATCCAAAAATTCAATGATTCAAAGACCCAACACAATTTCAATCAAAATCCAACATAATTTCTTGTAGACATCAACCGATTCTAAAATGTATATGAAAAGGTACTCTATCAAATTTCAAGACAATATAAGCTACAATAATCAAGATGGAATGGTAATGATGAAAGGAAAAGACAATCTTTTCTGAAAATGGTACCACAGTAACTGGATATCCATATGTATGAAAATGAACTCTGACTCATACTTCATATCTTATGGAAAAATTAACTCAAAATGTTTCATTTATCTCAATGTAAAATTAACACTATAAAACACAAGAAAACACATGTGAAAATTTTTATAAGCTTAAGTTAGTCAAAGATTTCTTAAATACAATGCCAAAAGCAGAATCTACTATAAAAGGCAATGTTGATAACTTAGACTTCATTAAAATTAAAAACTCTTACTCTTACAAAGGACACTTTTAAAAGAAAAGAATGAAGTCAAGCCAAAGACTGGCAAAATTATTTTCAAATTATATATCTGAAAAAGGATTTGTATTCAAAGTATATTTCAAAACTCTCAAAAACTCAAAAAATGAAATACAGTGATATATACTTGGATGATATTACTATAAAGAAATCCACAGAAATTACTACTACAAAACATGAGAGTGGTTACTTTAGGGAAAATGAGGTGTAATTGAGACATGTGGAAGGACTTCAGGAGTGGCTAGTGAAATTTTATATATTTCTTGTCTTAGTGGTTACAAGGGAATTTTATTTATAATAATTCATTAAGCTACATTTTTGTTTTGTGAATTTTCTTTATCTGTGTTTGATTTTACAAAGAATAAAAACAAAAATTATATACATAATATAGTTTTGCAAAGAGGGCAATATGACAGGGTGGTATGGATTATTTTTATGTAGTTAAGACTGGTATTATAGAACAATATTCACAAGTCTATACTTTCCATTTGTTCCAAATTTTCAACAATAATAGTATGTTCATCTTCTACAACAAGGAAAAAAGATTAAAAGATCCAGTAATATTTGTGCATATTCTCCAGACTGTTAGAAGACATAAAAGATGAAAAATAAAATACATAAAAATATAAAAACTCCAATAAAGTTAGAAACCTCTGAAATATATCATTACACTGTTATCCTAGAGTTAACAGTATCCACTGCATAATTACCTCTTTTCTAGAGATCTTCAAATTCCCAGAGGTCAAGTACTTTATTATAAGAAATTCATGCCATCTTGGTTACCCTACACCTGTTCAGAATATTACTACAACAGAGTCATCAATACAAAAATGACAGAGGCACTTGACTTGAGTCTTAACCATCTTATAATGTCATCATGAAAAACTATAGGGAAATAAATAGCACAGAGAAGATTTCCAGACTACCCTAATCATAAATTCTATAATTTCTCTAGCTTGCTAAATATGAATATTAGGTATACCAATACCCAAACTTCAGAACTAATATAGCTTAATAAACTACAGGTCAGGCTTAAAAACATATACACATTTGGGATGGGCAGAGGAGGGCAAAGGGGGAAAAATTGGGACCTGTAATTGCATAACAATAAAAAATTATTAAAACACACACACACATTTGTGCACTGGCCGGGTGGCTCCGTTGGTTGGAGTGTCATCTCACACACCAAAAGGTTATGGGGTCAATCCCCAGACAGATGCAAACAGGAGGCAATCTATGAAAATCTATGAATGTTTCTCATATCATGTTTCTCTCTCTCTCTCAAAACCAACAAATATATCCTTAAGTGAGGATTAAAAAATAATGTATAAACATATATATAGATACCTATAAACATCTGTAACAAGTTCTTAAAGGTACTAATAGAACTGCACATATGATTTGCTGACGCTTGGTCCTATACAAAATGTCCATGGAGACATCTGGTCCCAGTCCAAAGGTACTTGAAATTTGGTCCCATCCAAAACATCCAGACTTAGAAAACAATCCTGGGTCCAAATAGTTCATAACATTTATTTATACTTTTGGTTTACAGGGTTAATACATAAACATACTATCACGTTTTATTGGTTCAATAATTATGTGTGGCTGGACTGCCAATAATAACCCTTTTTACCTTGGTAGCCTAGCCTAGCTGTTAATGGCACACAGAGGGAAGGGAGGTAGATGAGTTGGCATGAAGCAAATGTCTCTGTGGACACTTAGAACCAAATAGTAAGCTTCTGGCGTGGACAGAAGAGTTTCCACTAACATTTTGGACAGGACAAAATGTCCTGCTAGGGCACATACAATCTTCTTTAAAAACAAAATAAACAAACAAAAAAAACAGGCTATTAGGTTACATTTTTAAAATATCTCATCTGTTCTTAGAGGAAAATACTACAATAATTTATCATATCCTTTCTACTAAAAAAGAACAGTAAAAAGAAATGAACTATCCTATAAATAGGAAAGGACACCTAATTTATTTCTGGTTCCACAAAAGTAGACTAGAGAAATTGATCATTTATTAGGCTATTCAGGGTTCAATGTAAAAGGCATACACCATTTTTATGGGTAGTAACATCTCACTGAATCCTAAAACATACACCTCTGAGAAAGCTAATGAAACTAGAATAAATAACCCAATATAGTTTATTTGTAAATCTCACCAAAATAATATTTTCAGAATCAAGTAAGTGTTCCACATTTGCAAAACAGACAAATAATTGACAATAATATCAGTCAAAGCAACAAAAAGAAGATGGGGAAAGGGTATTGATAATCACAATATATTCAGTATTACTTTAGAAATGCTACTTAGGTGAAAGGTGATGACATCACAGTATTCCATCTTTTAAGAACCTTCAGATTTTCACAAAAAGGACATTATTGTCTTAAGCAATCACTTCAGTACCATAAAGCCCTTCTCCCTGTATCTGTTAATCAGAGGTTTCAGGCTTAGGAAACAGCCAATTTAGTCAAACATTCAATCTCTTTAGAGAAGAAAAAGTCTCTTTACATAGAACCATCAGAGAGAGATTATACTACTATATCTCCCTTAACAGACACATAGACACACACATCACTATACCAATAACTAGAATGATAAATACACCTGAGGAATATCACCAATAAAATAAACTTGACATTACAGGAATTCACATCAGGCTTAATTTACACAGAACTGATTTGCTGCCTAAATTACAAAAATTTAGAGTTGGAAGAAACTAATAGATGATTTGGTCCCAAAAAATCCTATTTCTTTTCTCAAAATCACAAGGCCAGTTGATGGTGGGAAATACAGAATCAATACCCTGAGCCGCCTTGTAGCACTTGAAAAGGAAAGGAAAGAGAAACATGGAAAGCAAGGGTAACACTGTTAAGGGTTTCACTGGGTTGCTGGGTAAGAGAACGTGTGCAGGGGCAGTATTATGAAGAGTTTAGTTTGGAGCACTGAGAAAGATAGGAAGATTCGTTTTCGTTATAAAATAAGACACAGAAGTAATATAAAATATATAACCATTTATATAAAAATAAGAAAATATGTATCTACACATACACAAGTAATCAATCTATAAAAGGATACTTTAGAAATGGGGGTGTTTGGGACTCCCCCCACCCTGTGAATCCTATCTTTCAAATTCTTGTTCCCCAAATGTATGAATTACTTTTCAGTTTTTTAATTTGAAGGAGATACAGGCAATGTTCTTTTCAAAAACAGACCTTAATTATACAACCCTACTAGTTATCATTTTATGTGTTCTTGATACAATTAGAATATAATCATTTGAAACTTTTATGCACCTTTCACAATGTCTTACATGTATAACAAGCACTTAATAAAATCTATGTAATTAAGATTAGAAATAGGAATGTTAATATTTTCTAATGCTTTGTACAAAATACCAAACTGTACCTTTTTGTTTATTCAATATTTGTATAAAATAATCTATTTTATACGATTTTTGCAGGTGAAGGGATGAAAAATAACAAAGAATGAACTTCTGTTTATACAACTTGACCAAGGACTAGAAAACCACTGCAAAGTGGCAACAGTTTCTTTTTCATTAGAAGAAAAATACCTAGAAAAAAATTATCACCTTTTCTGCTAAATCCCAAATCCTCACCAGGCCAAGAGGCAAGAAATGTGCTGTTCATATAACTTACTCCTGGGCTTTCTTTTGACAGGGTGAGGGGTGATTTGTTCAGCTATTATTAAATTTGAAAATGACAAATCAGATTATGTAATGGGAAATTTCAGCATAACTGTTGATTTAATAACACAACTGAAATCAACCCTTTATGTTTAATAGCACAAATATAGTGTCTTAATATACTAGGTTACTTAATCTCACTTTTATGAATCATTGCATGTAAATATATAAAACAGAATGAGAAGATGGAAACAAAGGACAATGAAAAGAAACATTAATAAATCTGAAGGGCTTTTTTGTTCCAGAAGAATAACCAGTAGCAGAACAGAAACAGGGTAAAGAACTAGCAAATAACAAGAGTAAATATACAGGAAACAAAGAAAATGCAATCTACTCTAACATAACATAGAAAAGAAAAAATATATAAGAAAAGCAGAATTAAAAATAAAGCAATTTAACAAATATAAGCCTTAAATACCTTGATAAAAATAAATTGGAACGACTAAATTACTCTGCGTAAAATCCTCATTTTGGGTAAAACAAATAAACAAACAAAACCCAAACACATTAGTTTAAGAGACACACCCAGCCCTGGCTGGTGTGGCTCAGTGAATTGAGCGCCAACCTGCAAACTGAACAATTCCTAGTCAGGGCATTCCTGGGTTGTGGGTCAGGTCCCCAGTAGAGGGCACAGGAGAGGCAACTACACTTTGATGTTTCTCTCCCTCTCTCCCTTCCTTCCCATCTCTGTCTAAAAACAAATAAAGAAATCTTAAAAAAAAAAAAAAAAGACACATCCAAAATAAATAAAACAAAGGCTGAAAATAGTATGACAGACATGTTTAGTTTAAAAAAAATAAGGTACAGAATAATGTATAAACAATAGTATGCTAATTGTTTCTTTTAAAAAAAGAGGGGGGAATACATGGGTGTATGTATCTGTGCTTATATATATTTTTACATGTACAGACTGTCTCTGGAATGATATTCCACAAATATGTACTACAGTATTATTGGCCTCAAGGGAAAGGTTCTAGGACTAGGCAGGCGAACAAGGGTTGATTTTACACTATAGTGAAGTACACAACCTCTGAAGCCAAAATACCAGAGATAGATTTCTACCTCCCTTACTTACTAGCTGTTTATGATATGGGATGCCACTTAACCTCTCTCTGTCTCAGTTTCCTTAGCTGTAATATGGAACTACTCTAAAGGTTGTTATATTATTACTGCTAAGTAGTATTCTATCATATGGATATACTACTACTGAGTGATTTTCTAGGAAACACATATCATTATTATTGACTCCTGGGCAAACTTGAACAATGAAACTTTATTAACCTTATTATTCCATTTAATTGTAAAGTACACTGCTACTAGAGTTAAAAAAAAAGGTAAGAATGCTTCCTAACTTCTATTACTCAACATTATTCTAGAGGTCTTAGCTTTGTTAACATATACCATAATACATAAAGTATTCCTACAAACCAATAAAAACAACAGAAAGTAAGCAAATTCCATGAATTAAAAATTCACAAATTACAAATGGCTATCAAAACCTATAAAATACACTAGTAAAGCAGAGAGCAATAAAATGTGGAATATGAAAACAATATAGGAAATCAATAAAACCAAGAGTTGGTTATTTGAAGATATAACAAAATTAACAGATTCTTTTTGGCTAGAGGAAAATGAGAAGGCCCAAACTACTAGAATCTGACATGAAAACAGTGATACCACTACCAACTTTACAGAAATAGAAAGAATTACATAAGAATAGTATGACCAATAAATTAGTCCAAACAATCAAATTCTTCAAATTAAAAATCTACCAAACTGACTCAAGAAAATAGAAAATCTCACCAGCCTTATAACAAATAGAGACTAAATCAGTAATTAAAAAGCTCTCAACCACAAAAAGCCCAGGATGAGATGGTTTCACTGGTGACTTCTTCCGAATATTTAAAGAATTAATACCAACTCATTTTTATGAAGCCAGTATATTCTCATATAAAGCCAGGTAATGACATCACGAGAGAAGAAAATCCCAGATCAATATCTCTTATGAATATAGATGGAAAAACTCTCAACAGAATACACTATGACCAAGTGAGATTTATTCTAGGAAGGGTGGCACAACACATGAAAATCAATCAATATACCATACTGATAAAATAGAGGAAAAATATATAATCATCTTGGTAGAAGCAGAAAAGGCATTTAACAAAATCCAACACCCTTTCATGATCAACAAATTAGGGAAAAAAATGGAATTTCCTCAATCTGATAAAAGTCGTTTCTGAAAAACCCTCAAGTGTCATCATATTTAATGGTGAAAGACATAAAAACTTTCCCCTAAAATGAAAAACAAGGACAAGAATGTCACTCTCAACACTTTCATTCAACATTGTATTGGAAGTTCAAGTATTGTACTGGAAGTTCAAGCCAGGACAATTACACAAAAAGAGAAATAGAGAGCATCCAGATTGGAAAGAAAGAAGTAAAATGATCTCTACTCATAAGATGATATAATTTTATATAAAGAAAACCTTAAAAGAATTCACAAAAACCTGTTAAAACTACACAAATATCAGTTAAAACTACAGAAGTATTAGTTGTACTTTTATACTCTAGTAATTAACATTCTGAAATGTAATTAACTGCAAGGGACACAGAATAAACAAAACAATTCTAAAAAAAGAATATACTGGAAGACTCACTTGGCCTAATTTCAAAGCATACTACATAAAGCTATAGTAATCAAGTAACTACAGTAACTGAGTGTTACTGTCATAAAGATAGCCATATAGACCAAGAGAAGAGAATTCAGAATCCATACCTACATGGCCAAATGAATTTTAGCAAAGGATTCAAGATAATTTAATAGGAAAACAAAGTCTTTTCAAAAAATGTCGGTGAGACAACTGGATATCTACATGCAAAAGAATAAATTTGGACCTCAATTTCATACCACCTATAAAATTTAAGTCAAAAATGGATAAAAAACCCTCTTAGAAGAAAACACAGGTAAAAATCTGCATGACCCTGGATTAAACACCACTTTTTCAGATATGACACTGAAAGCACATACAATCAAAGAAAAAGAAATTGGACTTCATCAAACTTAAACATTATTTTTCTCTAATTTTTCCATTAACATTTTCATCAAGAAGGTGAAAAGACAACCTACGTAACAGAAGAAAACATTTGCGAGTCATATATTTAATAAGGGCCTAGTATCCAGAATATATAAAGAATGATTAACTGGGTTAAACCAATTAAATAAGCCAATTAAAAATGAGCAAAGATGCCCTGACCAGTGTGGCTCAGTTGGTTGCACATTATGCCACAAAGCAAAAGGTCGAAGGTTTGATTCCTGGTCAGGTCACATGCCTGGATTATGGATTCAGTTTCCAGGCAAGGCGCGTATGACAGGCAACTGATCAATGTTTCTCTCTCATACTGATGTTTCTCCCCATCTCTTCGCCCTCCCTTCCCCTCTCTCTAAAAATTAATAAAATCTTTTTTTAATGGGCAAAAGGTAATTGATAAATAAATAAATAAAATGTTTAAAATTTTTTAACGGGCAAAATATTTCAATAGCCATTTCTCCAAAGAAGATATACAAGTGGTCAATATATGCATAAAAAAATCCTCAACCTCATTATTCATTAAGGAAATGCAAATCAAAACCTACAATGAGATATTACTTTACACCCATCAGGATGACTATAAGCAGAGTCAAATAACAGGTGTTGGCAAGGAATTGGAAAAACTGGAACCCCTGTGCATTGCTCGTGAGAATGTAAAATGGTGCAGCTGCTGTGGATAGCAGTTTGGCAGCTCCTCAAAAAGCTAAACATAGAATTACCATAGGACCAGCGATTCTACTCAGCCAAATCCAACCTGCATTTCCCACCCAGGATAATGGCACCACTATTCTTTGTCTCTAAGGAGAAAACTAGGTATGACCTTGGAATTTTTTCCCTTCCTCTTTTTCACCTCTAACATTAATCTAATAAAACGGTAAATCCAACAGACTAGAATCTCCTCCTTTATCCATTGCTGATGATAGCTTAGTTCAGGCTTGAAGCATATCTTACTTAGAATAATGCATTAACCTCCTATCTGGACTGTTCCTAGAGTCATCCTCTCCAACTCATCTTTCATATAGTTTCTCTAGTTTTTCCATTAATATTTATGAAGTACAAATTAAGGCAGGAAGTTCTTTTAAGAGAGGTCACAGAATTACTGCTCACTTTTTAAAAACTAATAAAATACCATAATGCTTACAGAATGAAGTCTGTATCAGTAGATAAAGCCTTCAAGAACTCTGCCATCTGTCTGGAACCTTCCTTTTCCGTCTTTTCTCCTAGTGTATCTATTCCTTAACCACAGCAATGTTCATCAAAGGCCTCCATGCCACCTGAAATACTCTCCTTGCCACTTTCTTAACTAAATTATTCTATTTAAATCTGACTTCAAATCTTGAACCCATGAAATTTTCATGAAACTTCATTTGGAATTAGTAATTCCTTTCTCTTCATATATTTTCATTTTGTATCTCTATTTTAAAATTTATTTTTCTATGTATTCTAGTTGTTTACATGCCTTATGCCCCCAGGCTATATAGATCATAAGGTCCTGGGAGCTCCTCCACACAACCTGACAGTGTCACATATGTGTATTTAACGTCTACTTAAATATCCTATCGTTTAATTTACTTCTTAAGTCTCCTTACACATGCTTAGGTAAGGGTAGTTTTTTTGTTTGTTTTTTACTTTTCAATTACAGTTTACATATGATGTTATTCTGTATTAGTTTCAGATGCATAGCACAGTGATTAGACAATTATGTACTTCACAGTGTGGACCCTCAATATTTCAAGTACACAGCTGGCCCCAAACATAGTTATATTACTGACTATATTTCCTATGCTGTATTTTACATCTCTGTGGCTGGATGAAAAAAGTAAAGGGATTAAGAGGTACAAATTGGTAGCTACAGAACAATCACAAAAGCAGGTATTTTTTAAACTCACTCCAATTATAAAAGCAGACATGATTTATTTTTTACAAATAAAAAATAATTTTAATAAGCATACAATTACTTTAAGGTAATTTTTAAAGAACTTCAAATCTAACAATCCAATCTGCTTTCTACATAATTACCTATCTTAATTGCTTGAATTATACTGAGCATGTATACTAACATAAAATTTTTCTCAGTTTTTCTCTAAAATTTAAATTTGTGATTACTTTCCCAAGATCAAGACTACTCTTAGTTATTAAATTGTTTTGCTTGTTACAAATATGGCCATGTTCTAAGAAATTTGTATTAATGTAAACCTAAAATCTATGTAATAGGATCTGCACCATTAACTTTGCAAAGGAAATGATGATTCAAATATTGTATACCATTTGTACATACAGTCAGTTCTGCTCTAACATTTATTTTGAAAACAACTACGATAATGCCAATTACACATTTATTTATGTACAATTTTATCCCTGAGAAACAACAGATGAATTCAGAAAACTGTACACAGATGAACCAAATATATTAACTTTATTTCTGTATTCTGTAGGTTCTGGCCCTTGAAGGGCTAGCCAATTCTTAGAGACAGCAAACAACTAACCAGAGAGCACATTTTCACATGCAAACCAATCCAAAATGCATCCCCCCAACTATCTCTTTTATCTAGCTCTTGCACTCCAAGCTCATATTCCCCTCCCTTGATCATTGCAGGACCCCAACAACTCAGTGCAGTCCACTGAAGTGAGCTGTTCAAAGTAGCCAATCCTAAACCTGCTTAACTTGCCTCACCTATTTTTTCCACAGAAATGACAATAAAGGCTCTTACCATTTTTTCTTCAGGTTCCCTCTCCCTCCTGACCAACCTGGTGATTCCCTTTGTGGCCCTGCATGGCATGGGGTGACCCTCCTCTTGGGAACTATAGCAAACTATCTTTAAAAACAAACAAACAAACAAACAAACAAATAAAACCTATCTTTTCAATGGCAGTTGTCTCCTGAACTGTGGGCCTACATACCTGATATAGGTTTAATAATAAAACCTGTATCATAAACACCAAGAATACATAAAACACACACATACACCTTACACATTAGCTACTTCAGTTCACTGCATGTGTTACGGACACCTGTCCACATCTGGTGTTAATATTTTCAGCCTGATTTCAGATAATCTGTCTTTCATGGTCTTATAGTAACTCCTAAGTTGCAACCCTTCCTATACCCACTTCCACAAACTTAAGGTCTCTTTCAAGGTAGAGTGCCATATTTACTGTATTAGTATTTATGTTTTTATTAATCATTTAACATAAATATAACATACTACTGTTTTTATTAGATTCCTATCTTTTTTATGTGTCAGTGATGAAGTTTTTGAGTGTTAACCCCATTTCCCCCCAAAGCCCTTAAGTTTTTACTACATATTTAGCAATAACATACATCTGTTTACCAATTCATCAGCTGATATTTGAGTTGTTCCTACTTTTTGACTAATATGAATAAAGCTATTATGAATGTTTATTTGTATTTAAGTTTTTTTAATATTTTATTTATTTATTTTTAGGGACAGTAAGGGAGGGAGGGGGGGGGAGAGAGAGAGAGAGAGAGAGAGAGAGAAACATCAATGTGTGGTTGACTCTTATGTGGCCCCCACTGGGGACCTGGCCTGCAACCCAGGCATGTGCCCTGGCTAGGAATTGAACCTGCAATGCTTTGGTTCGCAGCCCGCACTCAATCCACTGAGCTACGCCAGCCAGGGCTGTATTTAAGTCTTTTGTGAGAACATATGTTTTCATTTATCTTAGGTAAATTCCTAGCAGTGGGATTGCTGGTAAATGCACATTTACCTTTCTAAGTACAGTGCCACTGACTGTAACACTTTGGTTTCCCACCAGCAATATCTGTTCCTCAACACTTGGAATTTGTTGGTCAGTTTTTTATCACTGTAAAATTAGAGAGACTTCCAGCCAAGATGGAGGTGTAAGTAGATACACTTGGCTGCCTCATACAACCAAGGAGGACAACAACAAATTTAAAAACAAAACCAACCAGAACTGCCAAAAAATCAACCTGTATGGAAGACCGACAACCAAGGAGTTAAAGAAGAAACACTCATCCAGACTAGTAGGAGGGGCAGAGATGGGCAGCTGGAATGGAGAGAATGCATGGCAAGGCGGCAGACTGGGCAGGCGAGGCAGCTGGTGGACCAGGCAGTCCCACTTCTGTGTGTGGATAAACCAGAAGGAACAACTAGGGAGCGAGACAGGCCATGCAACCCAGGGTTCAAACTCCAGGAAATAAAGCCTCAAAACCTCTGGCCGTAAACACCTATGGGGGTTATGGCAGTGGGAGAAAGTCCCAGTCTCACGGGAAGAGTTCATTGGAGAGACCCACAGGGTCTTATAACGTATGCAAACCCACCCACCCGGGAATTGGCACCACAACGGCCCAATTTTCTTGTGCATAGAGGGAGGAAGTGACTGAAAGTGGGGTGACAGCTCAGAAAGCAGCATTGTTCCCCCTCTGACCCCTCCCCCACATATAGTACAGCAATGCAGCAACCCTGGTTGCCCCACTCTGGTGAATAACTAAGGCGCTGCCCCTTACAATTTAACAGCTCACCCAGACGAAGAAATATGGCTCAGATGAAAGAAAAGATCAAAACTCCAGAAAAAGAACTAAGCGATGAAGAGACAGCCAACCTATCAGATATACAGAGTTCAAAACACTGGTAATCAGGATGCTCACAGTTATGATTGAGTACGGACGCAAAATACAGGAAGAAGTGAAGACTATGCAAAGTGAAATAAAGGAAAATATACAGGGAACCAAGGACTCAAAAAAAACAATTTGGAACAGAAGGAAGAAATAAACATTCAACCAGAACAGAATGAAGAAACAAGAATTCTAAAATTGAGAAGAGGCTTAGGAACCTCTGGGACAACTTTAAACCTTTCAACATCCAAATCATAGGGGTGCCAGGAGGAGAAGAGGAAGAGCAAGAAACTGAAATTTTATTTGAAAAGATAACGAAGGGGCCGTGGCTGGTGTGGCTCAGTGGTTTGAGTGCCAGCCTGTGAACAGAAGAGTCGCAGTTTGATGCCCAGTAAGGGCACATGTCTGGGTTGTGGGCCAGGTCCCCAGTAGGGGACATGCAAGAAGCAACCACACATTGATATTTCTCTCCCTCTTTCCTTCCCTTCCCCTCTCTAAAAATAAATAAAATCTTAAAAAAAAAAAAAAAAAGGGAAAACTCCCCCAATCTGGCAAAGGAAATAGCCTTCCAGGAAGTCCAGGAAGCTCAGAGTGTCCCAGAGAAATTGAACCCAGGAGGAACACGCCAAGGCACACCATAAGTTACCCAAGATTAAAGATAAGGGGAGAATCTTAAAAACAGCAAGAGAAAAGGAGATAGTTACCTACAAAAGAGTTCCCATGGGGCTATCAGCTGATTTCTCAAAAGAAACCTGATAGGTAAGAAGGGCAAGAAAGAAGTATTCAAAGTCATGAAAGGCAAGGACCTACATCCAAGATTACTCTATCCAGCAAAGCTATCATTCAGAATGAAAAGGTAAATACAGTGCTTCCCAGATGAGGTCAAGTTGAAGGAGTTCACCATCACCAAACCCTTATTATATGAAATGTTAAAAGAACTTACCTAAGAAAAAGTAGACTAAAACTATGAACAGTAAAATGACAACAAACACAACTATCACCAACTGAATCTAAAAACCAAAAACTAAGCAAACAACTAGAACAGGAACAAAAACACAGAAATGGAGATCACATGGAGGGTTATCAGGGGAAAGAGGGATGGGAAGAATGGGGGAAAAGGCACAGGGAATAAAAAGCATAATTGGTAGCGACAAAGCAGACAGGATGGAGTTAAGAACAGTACAGGAAATTGAGAAGCCAAAGAACTTATACGTACAAGCCATGGACATGAACTAAATGGAGGGTGGAAAGCTGATGGGAGGGGGTGTGCAGGGCAGAGGGGGAGAAAGGGGAGAAAAAATGGGACAACAATAATAGCATAATCAATAAAATATACTTAAAAAATTAAATTAAACATTCTCTACTTTTCCTGATAGTTAATCTAATAAACTAGTGAAGTTAATTAGATATCATCGAAGATAGAAAAATTAATGAAGCCTACTAAAATGTCATGGAAGATAGAAAAATTAATCAAGCTATATACTTTAAAACTTAACTTGCTCCAAGATTACAGAAATAGAATTTGGAACTGAAGAAACAATGGAGTAAATTCTGTACTTTCAGTTTAAGAAACAAAGACAAAAAGACATACTAGACTCAACAATAACAATAATAAATTCTCATAACAATATCACCAGTGTGCCCATTTTATGGATAGAGAGACTGAGATACAAAGGTTAATTTACCGAAGTTACAGTCTATAAATTGTAGAGCCACAGTTCAATCCCAGGTTCCAGTCCTTATTCTTAAACATCAACTTTTCTACAGAAAATGCAGATTCTAGGTTTCTCTAGCTATCTTCTCAATAGATATGGTATCATCACACAAAAAAAAAACCTGCTCTGACATAAATGGGCCACCTAAAATATAAAATAACAATCTACAGCATAAAATTTGTAATGAAAACACTAAATATTTTTCTACTTTTTTAGAGTTTAGACATATATTTAAAATTTTGTAGGCAGTTTTAAAAATCTGTCCAGTAAAGTACTAAATGATGCCTTAGTTTTTCTTTTTAATAATTTACACTTCACAACCTATAGAAGCAAATTCAAAATAGCCTATACGATATCTTATTACTGAAGAATTGATCAAAGGTCTTAAATTGAAATCTCTAAAGGAGCTAGGAAGATAACATAAATTAGCAAAATAATTAAAAGTGTCAGAAACACATTAGGAATATACGTGTCTCTCCTAAAGGAGACAGCCCCCACATGGGTCCAGTCTATTATTGCCAAGTTAAACTACAACAATATAAGATCTTCTGAATTATTAGGAATCATATTCTAGAAAGAAGACATCAGTTTACTAAAGTCTTCTGTTTAACAGAGCAGAAGTCTCAAAAAAATCCCATTTGTTTATACCCTACATATTAAACCCAAAACTTAAATAAATCCTTGTTAGCAGTTTGCCTGTTTTTTTTTTTTCCCACTCAAGTAGAGTGCAGGGGAAAATGCTCACATCTGTAAACTATAATAATTTATGTAACTGTATAATTTAATATAGAATAGATAATATCTCTGAATTTAATCAATCCTATAGCAAATCCTCCTACTGCAGTTTGCTACAAATGATAATAGTGTAGAAAATTAATAAATGATGCAAAAACGTAATTTTTAAAACTAGAGATACTTAGGTATCCACTGTAAGCAAAATATTAGAGGGGGGAGGAATACAAAGAAGAGTAAAGTAAGATTCACAAAGCCCATTCCCTTATAAACCCTAAATTTATAAATGAGAAATGGGCAAAGAGTATAGGCAATTATGATAAGCCATTATTTAAGTGACTTATGCCTTGGAGACACACAGAACTATAATAGTTCAGAAAAGAGAGAATGCCTTCTAGATGAGGGCTGAGCAAGAAAGGCTACATGGCAGGAACAATATAGAACTTGGAAAAACAAGAATTTTGAAGACATACCCTCCTCTTCCAAATGGACTGGCACCCCACAAGGAGAAAAAGTGTAAAAGTCCAGATGGAAAAAAAGCAAGATTATCATAGAAAATAATATTAATATCACAGATATAAAAACTATATACATATATATGTATATATAGAAAAAACTATCTCTGGAAAGATAATTTAAAAAACTGGTACAGGAGCTTTTTCTAAGGATAGATGTTGGGAGACTATAATAGCATTGTACAGAAAAGAATTTGACTAGCTTTTTCCCCTCTGGTTCCTGGGAAGGGAAACTTTCAAACCTCGGAATTTACCCCAAGTAATAGGAGTATCTTTGTTACTCAGGAGGCCATTCTGCTGCCAATGATTCAATCAGTCACACCCCACATATTGAAATCTCAATTAATACTCTGGACAAGTGAGTTTCCTGGTTGATGGGGGTGATACTTCCTGACTCTACAGAGAGAAGAAGTTGGAAACTCTGCATTTGCAACCCTCCCAGGCTTGGCCCCCTGTGTCTCTTCATTTAGCTGGTCCTGATTTGAATTCTTTATAATAAAACTGTGACAGTAAGTATAGCAGTTTCCTGGGTTCTTTGATTCATTTTAGTAAATTATCAAACCTGAGGGGAATCATGGGAACCCCCTTGATTTGTAGCCAGTTGGTCAAAAATGTAGGTGGTCTGGGGATCCCAAGAATTTGCAGCTGACACCTGAAGCTGAGGACCATGCCCTTAAACCCATAATCTGATCTCCAAGTGGTTAGCATCAGAATTGCATTGTAGCATTTTTGACAGAAAAGAGATACAATTTACACCTTTCACCTAATGACCTAAATCAGGTATTTTAGAAGTAATAAAAAGAACCTTTTCTGATCTTATTCTTTCTGCAGGTTTTAATTAGTAATTTTCATTTTTTGTACTTTCAAGTTTTTATTCACTACTTCCCAAGATGGTTACAAGGAAAAGGTAGACTATGTGTGAAAGTACATTGCAAAATTATGAAACCCTATACAAATGTATTACTATTAAAAGGAATTAGATTAAAAGAGTCAGGTAATTTCCAATGTGTTCTGTGACATATACAAATTTTCTTTTATGTATCTCTGGAAAGATACTTGGAAACTGAGAGCACTGATGGCCTCTGATGAAGGAACTCAAGAGCTTAGGACACAAAAATGGGAGGGAGACTTTTTACTGTCTATTTTGTAATTTTGAAAGGTGAATGTTCTGCTACCTATTTAAAAAACTAATGTTAAAATTTAAATAAGAAAAATTCATTTTTTGGCCATAATATTTACATGAAACACAGTACCAAATAAACAAAGTTTACAATTTTTATAATTTTCAACTTTCCACAAGTACTCCTCTCTCGTCTTCCCCTAACCCCATCAAGTTCTAATTCTCAGAGAACTCAGAGATTCTGAGAACTAGAAAAGTAACTGATATGATCATTAAGAATTATTTACAGTACTTGGTAAGTATTTAAATGCTAACTGGTAAAGTAAGACAAGAGCCTCTTTCCAGTTGTTCCCCTTTAAAAAGATCATATGGCACCTTTACTTTTCCATTCTTTCATTGTATAATAATGTAAACACTATAACAGGAGGGAAAAGCAAGCAACAGCAATGTTATAATGATACAAAATGCTTTCAATGTTTCTCTCACACATACACTTTTATTACCTTAAGTTTGGAAAGGTATAGACCAAAATGTTGACAATTGTTATATGTGAATGCTAGAATTTACAGAATCATTTTCATTTTTCTTATAAATATTTCTAGTTTATTTGCTTCAATAAAAGTTCATGTGAATTTTCTAAATGCAAATAAAAAAACAGAATTGCAACATTCTTGAAAATGTCAGAAACTTAAATATAAGGTACAAATGCACAAATGAAGCAGAAATTTTTTTAAAGTTTAATATCATAACCCAAAATCTACAAATGTTGCAACTTTGCAAGGAAAAAGATTTTTGTTTAAATTTTTCAAAATTTCATACATATCCTGAAAAACATTCTTCCAAAATATTATGGTTCAAAGATTTGGGGGGCGGAAAAAAGACTCAAAATATTCTGATATTTACAACTCCACACTACTTATAGACAAAGTTATCCTCCATACTAGACTCAAATAGATGATTTTCTGTCAAAACAGAAATTAGCTACAAAACGACTAACCTGAATTCTTTAAAATATTATGGAAGACAATAAAAGACCAGGAAGCCCTGGCTGGGTGGCTCAGTTGGTTGGAGCATTGTCCCATACACTGAAAGGTTGTGGGTTTGATTCCTGGTCAGGGCACATACCTAGGTTGCGGGCTTGATCCCCAGTCGGGCATGTATAGGAGGCAACCGATCGATGTTTCTCTCTCACATCGATGTTTCTTTCTCTCTCTCCCTTCCTCTCTCTCTAAAATCAATAAACATATCCTAGGGTAAGGATTAAAAAAAATTATTATTTAAAAAAGTATACAAATATAGAGTCACTATGTTGTACACCTAAAGCTTACATATTATATATCAACTACACTTTAATAAAAATCATAATATGTCACAATATTGGCCATAATACTATGATGAAATTTAAACTAAACTGTTTTTGTAAACTTGGTGTATGCAAATTCGGGATCAACTTCTACTTCTGAGCCATGATAGAATAACTGAGACAGGATTTGCCTTCCTGTCACAAACACCTACAAAACTGGAAAAATATAAAATCCATTTTCAGATACTAGACAAGAGGCAATATATGACTGCAAGCTCTGAGAGGAGTGAAACAAAAAAGGTAATTTATATGGTTACTGGCTTTCTACCTGGAAGCACTTTCCAGAATGCAGTACAGTGAAAAGGATTCCAAGTAAAGCATAGCAGTCCTGTGAACTGAAAAGAAAGATCAGAGTTCAGTTAGGCCAAGCAACAGAAATAGAGAAAGTAGCTTTTTAGGGAAAGAATTCCAGAACTATTTAGGGGATGTCTTCAGTATTTGACTGAATACTAAGTTACGCATGCAAAGGGTGAAGCTCCAAAAGGTCAGGCAGAGAACAACTGTTAGAAAGCTAACTTCCCAGAGGTCACACAAGGCTGGGGGATGTCTGAGTTTCAACTCAACCACAGTGGAGATTCCTTGTTGAAGACTTGAAGCATTCCATAGAGACCCCAAAGAGGTCATACCTTAATAGTAGAGCTAAATTAGCCCTAGCATAAAGACCTCTCTAAATTCATCTTAACAAAGCTTAAAAACAGCCTTGAAAGGATCAAGCTGATCCATAAGTAACTACCAATCAAAACAAAGTGTAACATTCTTCAGAGATAGAAGAAAATTTTCAGCATATACAAAATAAAATCAACCACATATTACAATCAATCAAAAATTAAAGGACATGCCCTGGTTGGTATGGCTCAATAGATTGAGTGCCAGCCTACAAACTGAAAGGTCGCCAGTTCAATTCTCAGTCAAGGCACATATGTGGGTCGCAGGCCCAATCCCTGGTTGGGATCGTGCAAGAGGCAACCAATTGGTGTTTCTCTCACACATTGCACATTGATGCTTCTCTCTCTTTCTTACTCCCTTTCCCTCTTATCTAAAAATAAATAAATAAAATCTAAAAAAAAAGGACATATCAAAAAATAGGAAAGGCTAGTTATAACCAGCAGAAACACTGGTCAATAAAAACAGACTTCATAATGAAAGAGAAATGAGGAGGAAAAGGGTATTATTTATAATAAGTATCTTCAAATATTTACATAAGAACATATGCTTAATTGAGAGAAAAGAGAAAAAGAACAAAACAGAACTTTATAAAATGAAAAATAAAATTCAAAAATAAAAAAATGTTAGGCCTGGCTGGCGTAGCTAAGTGGATTGAGCGCGGGCTGCTAACCAAAGCATCACAGGTTTGATTCCCAGTCAGGGAACATGCCTGGGTTCAGGCCACGGACCCCAGAACCGCACACTGATGTGTCTCTCTCTCTCTCTCTCTCTCTCTCTCTCTCTCTCTCTCTCCCTCCCTCCCTCCCTCCCTCCCTTCCCTCTCTAAAAATAAATAAAATCTAAATAAATAAATAAATAAATGTAAATTTAAAAATGTTAATAGATGGAACTAACAGCATATATGCCACTGAAGAAGAAATGATCCATAAATTTTAAAAAGATCTGCCCTGGCGGGTGTAGCTCAGTGGATTGAGTGCAGGCCTGTGAAGCAAAGGATCGTGGTTCAATTCCCAGTCAGGGCACATGCCTGAGTTGCAGGCCAGTTCCCAGCAGGGGGCACACATGAGACAATCACACACCGATATTTCTCTTCCTCTTTCCTTCCATTCCCCTCTAAAGATAAATAAAATCTTTAAAAAAAACCCCACTGATATGGAGATATGAAAATAAAAGCCAAGTAATAGCACAATAAAAGAAAAATGTGCAGGATCTCAGTTACTGTGGGACAATATCAAAAGGTCTAACATATGTGTAATTGGATTACTACATGAAAGGGTGGACTAAAAATATTATTAGAATAACCAAAATTTCTTAATTTTGATGTAAACTATAATCCCACAGATTCAAGAAGCTCAATAAGCACCACTAGGGTAACCTCAAATCAAGACAAAGAAATATTATAATCAACTGGCTGAAAAACCAATGATAAAAATAAAGTCTTAAGAGTAGCCAGAAAGAAAAGATATTTCCTAGAGAGGAACAATGATAAGAATGATTGCAGATTTCTTATCTGAAACTATGGAAGTCAAAAAACAATGTTATGACATCTTTCAAATACTAAATTTTAAAAAGTCAATTTACTAAATTTAATTTAATTTAGAATGGCTAAATAAAAAGTAATTATAAAACCAAATGCTAAATAAACTAGTCACAAAAGGCTAAATAGAGTATGATCCCTTTCATATGAGGTTCCTAGAATAGTAAATTCATAGAGACAGAAAGTAGAATGGTGGTTGCAAGGGCATGGGAGATAGGGAATGACGAGTCAATGCTTAACTGGTACAGAATTCCACTTGAAGAAAATGAAAAATTCTGGAAATGGATGGTGGGAAGCATTGCAAACAATGTGACTGTACTTAATGCTACAAATGCATTCACTTAAAAATGGATAAAATGGTATCATTCATATATTTATTTTGGTAGTTTAAACAAGATAGGACTTTATTTCACTTTCACATAGAAATCAAGAAGTTCAGTAGTCCAAGATTGGTACAATGGCCCCTTGGTACTATCAGGGACTCAGGTTCCTATTTTTCTGCTACGCAGCCTTCAGAGTATGGCCTCCTCAAAGTCACCTCGTAATTTAAGACAGCTGTTGGAGCTACAGCTGTACATCCTAGAAGAAGAAATAGCAGGACAAAAATGAACTTTCCTACCCAATTTAACGTTAACAGTCTCAGCCTGGCTTCTTTCTATACTTAGTTACAGCACTTGTGTTCAGCTAGATTATAGGCGGTTCGGAGTGACGGTTTTTCTCTAGTTTAGCTGTAATCTTGATATGGTTGCGGGAAGATGTGAGTACCACAATGACCTATTGCACCATCTTGTTATTATGTATATTTTCCACAATTAAAAAAATACTAGTAAAGATGTGAAAAATATAAACAGTTATAGGCACTCTAGAAAAATAGGGCAGTTCCTTATAAAACTAAACATGAGTTTACTGTAATGACCCACAATTGGGTCATTTATCCTAGACCAACAAAACTTATTTTCACACCAAGACATGTACACCATTTGCATGCCTGTTCAGTGAGTCCTCAATATTGTCAATAGGTTCTTGGAAACTACAACTTTAAGAAAAAAAGGGTGGCCCTGGCTGGTGTAGCTCAGTGGATTGAGCGCGGGCTGCGAACCAGGCATCGCAGGTTCGAGTCCCAGTCAGGGCACATGCCTAGGTTGCAGGCCATGTCTCCCAGCAACCGCACATTGATGTTTCTCTCTCTCTCTCCCTCCCTTCCCTCTCTAAAAATAAATAAAATCTTTAAAAGAAAAAAGAAAAGAAAAAAAGGGTGTATAATGAAACCAATTTTCTCACAGGCTAGTTGACATAAACAAAGTTCCTCCAGCATATTTCTGGTCACAAAAACTTCACCAAACTTCTAAATAAAGACCCCAAAACCCTTCTACTATCAAACACTGCAATAAATGTGAGCTACACATGTGTTTAAGAAAGATTAATAAAAAACAAGTATGATAATTATTTTCCAACTCACTTATTCCAGTTCAGGGTCATGAGTGGCCAGATCCTATCTGAGCTATGGCTCAGGGCACAAGACAAAAAACCAACCCTGGACAGAGTGCCAATGCATTGCAGGGTACACACTCATTCATACTAGGGCAATTTAGACATGCCAATTAACCTAATGTGCACATCTTTGGGACATGAGATGGAACTGGAATACACACAGAAAATCCATGCATATATGGGGCGACCATACAAACTCCACATATGGTGGCCTTGTCCAGGAACTGATTTTTTTCTCATCAATGTTATAACAAAATGTTGAATGAAATGACACTACTTAAGGACTTACTGTACTTTCTTTTTGATAGCAAAAAGCTAGGAAAACACCCAAATATCCCTCAACAAATGATGGTTAAACAAAATGTGGCACATCTTGTATATGGAATACTACTCAGCAACAAGAAAGAACAAACTATTGGTACATGAAGCAAATTGGATAAATCTCACACGAATCATGGTTAAGTGAAAAAAAAAAAAAAACCTATTTCAAAAAGCTGTACCCTGCATAATTATATACATTCCAAAAATGCTAAAATTATAATGAACAGAGTGAGTCATTTCCAAGGGTTGGGGTGGATAAAGGAGAGGAGAAGTGGCTGTGACAATAAAGGGTAGCACAAGCACTCCTTGTGATAAAACTATTCTGTATCTTGACTGTGATATCCGTCATACTAATTCTACACATGTGATAAAACTGCAAAGAACCAAATACACATAATGAGCTCACACAAAAAGGAATATAGGTAAAACTGGTGAAATTTGAATAAGGTCAAGCAAAGTTGACCTTATTTCCTGGTTGAGATACTATACTACAGTTACTTGACTGAATATGCAAGTTATGCAAGATGTTACTACTGAGGGAAATTGAGCAGTATGGGATTTGTCTGTATTACATCTCATAATTGCACTGAATCTATACTTATACCCCCTAAAAAAATTTTTTAATTAAGGTAAAATAAAGACTTTTTCTGACAAAATCTATGAAAATTCATTAAAGTAAGTTCCTCAAGCACATATAAAAAGTTACTGAATAGAAACTAGGATCTACACAAAGGAAAGAAGAATAACAGAAATGATAAACTAAATGGTATAAATATAAAAAACTTTAAATAATTGTTATCTTTAAAATACAATAAATTGTTTAAAGCAAAAATCACAACAGTATAATCTAGAGTTTTTAACATATATATACACACAAAGACAATGTAGGACAACAATGGCACAGAGGATTAGAGTAGAAAATACAAGAATGTCCTTAAAAGTTTCTTACATTTCATGTGAAGTGGTGTATTATTTGAAGGTGGAACCTAGCAAGTTAAAGAGGTCTATTGTAACCATAGAATACCACTTAAAAAAAATTACAGCCTGGCCATGGCAGGCATGGCTCAGTTGGTTGGGCATTGTTCCACAAAGCAGAAGGTCACCGTTCAATTCCTGGTCAGGGCACATGTGTGGGTTGTGGGCCTAGTTCCTGGTTGGGACACATGCGAGACACAGCCCAGGTTGGAGCACATGTGAGAGGCAACAGATTGATGTTTATTTCTCACATGGATGTTTTCTCCCTCTCTTTTTCTCTTCTTCCCTTCTCTCTAAACAAATAAAATGAAATAAAAAGCATGGCCTGTTAAGCTAACAGTGGAGACAAAAAATGAATAAATAAATATACTAAATCCAAAAAAAGGCAGTGAAGAAGGACAAAGGAACAGCCAAAAGATGGGACAAATAGAAAATGAATAGCAAGAGGAAATATTTAAACCCAACCATATGGTTATTTTAAGAATACTCCAAACTGGCTGGTGTAGCTCAGTGGATTGAGCACGGGCTGCAAACCAGGTATCGCAAGTTTGATTCCCGGTCAGGGCACATGCCTAGGTTGCAGGCCATGTTCCCCAGCAACCACACATTGATGCTTCTCTCTCTCTCTCTCTCTCTCTCTTCCTTCCTTCCCTCTCTAAAAATAAATAAATAAATAAAATCTTTAAAAAAAAAATACTCCAAATAAAAGACAGATAAGATGTATTTAAAAAGAGAATTTTACAAACCTGTCAACATGAAACTCACTTTAAATATAAAGACAAAAACAGATTAAAAGAAAGATATATCATGCAAACACTAAGACTAAGAATCTTGGAGTAACCCTTGAGTATACCCAAAAGAATTAAAAGTAGGAGCTCAAAGAAGTCTGTACATTGTACACCAATGTCCATAGCAGCATTATTCACAACCGCCAAAAGGTGTAACAACCAAATGTGTATCAACAAATGAATGGATAAGCAACATGTGATACATAGACACAATAGAATATTTTATTTAGCCTTTTAAAAAGGAATGGATATCCTGAGACATGCAACAACATAAATGAGACATAAAAACATTATGTTAAGTGAAATAAGCCAGTCACAAAAAAGCAAATACAGGGCGGAGCAAAGGAAGGCAGTTGTTCATATGAAAAATGATACACTATTTAACACAGTATTAACACAGAGTATTAACTCTGTGCTAAGAATAAACTGTGTTTCCTGTACTTGCAACTGTAAACCTACTTTTGCCCCACTCTGTACTGTATGATTCCACTTAAATGAGGTACCTAGAACAGACAAATTCAGACAGAAAGTGGAATGGAGATTACCGGAGGCTGAGGGAAGGGGCAAATGGGAGTTACTCTTTAACAGATGCACAGTTTCTGTTGGGATGATAAAAAAAGTTCTGGAAACGAGTAGTGGCAATGGTTGCGCAACACTGAATGCACTTTATGCCACTAAATTGTATACTTAAAATGGTTAAAATGGTACATTTTATTTAGTTTATGTTACGTATATTTTACCACAATTTTTAAAAAATGTCTAATGAATGCTGAAGTGGCTATACAGTGGTACCTCAGTACTTACCAATTCTTTTCAGAACTCATGACGAGTCCCAAAACCAATGAGTATCTAACAATGAAGCATTTTCTCTTGCAGGGCAGTGTCATAACTTATACAAGTTCTAACAAGTGCAACAAGTCCCCAGCAAGCACCAAGTGCTGAAACATTTTTTCTCATCAAAATGCGACAAGTACAAGGTTTGACAAGTTGTGAAGCTGACGAATACCAAGGTATGACTGTATTACAAAAACAGTTCAGAACAAGAAGTACTGCCAAAGTTAAAAAGGGATGTTTCATAATGAGAAAAAGACAATTCATCAAGAATATACAATAGCCCTGGCTGGTATGGCTCAGTGGATTGAGCACTAGCCTGTGAACCAAAGGGTCGTGGGTTCAATTCCCAGTCAGGACACATGCCTGGGCTGCAGACCAGGTTCCCAGCGGGGGGCTCTACAAAGGCAACCACATATTGATGTTTTTCTCATTCTTTCTCCCTCCTTTCCCTCTATCTAAAAATAAATAAATAAAATATTAAAAAAAAGAATACACAACCCTAAATATATATATACACCTAACAGCAAAGCTTCAAAATACATGAAGCAAAACTGAAAAGAATAAACAAATGAATAATTATAGTTGACATTTCAACATTCCTTTCTCTAACCGAGAGAACAGAAAATCAGTAGGCATATAGAAACTTAAACAAGTTATCACAATAACTTGACCTAATTCACATTTATAAAGCACCCCACCCAACAAATGCAGAATGCACATTCTTCTCAAGCACTCATGGAACATTTACCAAAACAGACCACATACTGGGTCATAAAACAGACATCAACAAATAGAAAAGAATTAAGTTCATTCAGAGTGTGTTCCCTGGATCACAGAATTAAATTAGAAATTAAATCAGAAACCTCCCTAAATATTTGGAATTAAATAACACATTTCTTATGAACACATAGTTGGTCAAAGAGGAGGACACAAAGAAAATTGGAAAATATTTTGAATTTGAATGAAAGCGAAACATGACATATCAAAGCTTGTAGTTCACAGCTAAGAAAGTACTTTAAAGAGGAATTTTATAAATTAAATCCTTATATTAGAAAATAAGATTTGAAATCAATAATTTAAGCTTCTAGCTTAAGAAAGAAACAAAAGTGCAAATGAAGCACAACACAGGAGGAAGGAAATAAATTGTAAAAAACAATAAAATTAAAAACAGAACAGACAAAAGAAACTAACAGGGAAAAATCAATCTCAACAAAATCTAGGGCTTTTTTTAAGTTTTTAAATTTTTTTTTTCTTGATTTGAGTTTTACAGAGAGAGACAGACAGACAGACTGTTCCACCTATTTATGCATCCTTTGGTTGCCTCTTATATGTGCTCTGACCAGGCACTGAACCAGCAAACCTAGCACATCAGGATGACCCTCCAACCAACTAGGCTACCAGGCTAGGAGAAAAGCTAGTTCTTTAAAAAGATACAAAAGATAAAACGTTAGCCAAACTGATACAGGAAAAGAGAGAAAACGTACAAATTATCATATCAGGAATTAAAGAGGGGATTTATCATTAAGACCCTATAGACATGAAAAAATAGGGAAAGATTATGGATAATTTTACTAGTTAATTTGATAACAGGTAAAATGCACAAAATCCTTAAGAAACAAAAACTATCAAAGTTACTCAAGAATGAATGAATAAATAAATAAATAAATAAATAAATAAATAAATAAATAAAAACAGCTCTGTTTCCATTAAACTGAATTAGTAGCTAAAGCTTTCTCACAAAGAAAACTCTAGGCCCAGATAGTTTTACTAGCAAATTCTACCAAATATTTAAAAAAGAATACCCACTCTACATAAACTCTTCCAACATATAAACACTTAACTTATTTTATTAAGTCAAAATAACATGATACCAGAAAAAGATATGAACAAGAAAATGACAGACCAGTATCCCACATGGATATAAGTACAAACTTCTGAACAAAATATTAGCAAACAGAACCCAGCAGTTTATGAAAATAATAATATATCATGAGCAAGTGGAGTATATCACAGAATTGAAAATCAATCAATGTAATTCACTATATTAAACTAAAAAAGCATAATATTTTAGTAGATTCAAAAAAAGTATTTGACAAAATTCAATTTTCATGACAAAAACTTTCAGTAAACTGTAAGCAGAAGTTTTCTCAACCTGATGAAGAATATCTATAAGAACCCTCCAGTTAATATCATATGTAATGATGAAAGATAAAATACATAATATGGGAAACAAGGCAAGGATATTCATTCATCATACCTATTCAGGAAACAAAAGACATTCAGATTGAAAAGAAACAAAATTCATTATTCATAAATATAACTGTCCACATAGAAAATCCCAAATAATCTATAAGTAGCTACTAGAATAAGTAAGTTTATCAAGGTTGCAGAATACAAAATCAATATACAAAAATCAATTTTATTTTTATATACTAGTAATGAAACTAAAACTTAGGAGAAAAAAGTAACATTTATACTAACATCAAAAATCATTAAATACTTAGGGATAAATCTAACAAATATGTGCAGAATTTATATGCTGATAACTACAAAACATTGATAATAGAAATCAAAGATGATCCAAATACATGGAGAGCTATATATCCTACTTGCAGATTAGGAGACTGAATGCTGATAAGATGTCAATTCTCCTCCAAATCATCCAAAGATTGAACCCAATCTCAAAAGATCAGTAGTCAATTTGTAGGAGCTGACAAAGTGATTCTAAAACTTACAAAAAAAAGCAAAGCACCTAGGATAGCCAAAACAATTTTGAACAGAATCAAGGGAGCACACACTCAAGACAGTATAAAATTACAGTCATCAAAATAGTGTGATGGTTTAAGGATAAAAACATAGATTAATGTAACAGAGACCAGAAGACGACATACACGTATACAGTGAATTGCTGTTTGACAAAGGTGCAAAGATAATTCAATGGGGAAAGGACAGTCTTTTCATTAGATAGTATGAAATATGTTTTTTTAAAAAACAACCTTTTACCTTACCCCTTAATAATAACTCATTCCAAATAAGTAAAAGGCCTAAATGTAAAACCAAAAAATGTAAAACTTCTATAAGGACAAAAACTTTTTATGACCTTCATTTATGCAAAAATTTCCTAGATATAAAGCCAAAAGCACAACCCATTAAAAAAAGAAGAAACTTATAAACTAGACCTCATCAAAACTGAAAACTGTTCTTTGAAAGATAGTGTTAAAAAAATAAAAGACAAGTCAGAGACTGAGAGAAAATATTTGCAAAAACATTTATCTAATAAAAGGGCTTATATCCTGAGTATATATAAAATTCGTAACTAAATAATAACAAACAGCCCAATTTTAAAATGGATGGGGGGGGTCAAATAACTTAGCTAAAAACAGAGATACATAGCAAATAATCACCATGAAGAGACATCAAGGAAGTGCAAACCAAAATTATGAGTCTCTTCCCCACATAAGACAGGGACTAGACTTAATGACTCACTTCCAAAGAATAGAGTAGGTAAAAGGAAAACTGTAACTTTACATTGGTGAAACTGTAAACACTACACTAACCAAGTGAGGAAGGCTAACATCATCAGCGGAATGAGGATGTCATGTACCTCCTGACACGAGGTAATGAGAAAAGGCACTACATCTCTGTGGTATTCTTCCACAAAATCCATCATCTCTAATCATAAGAAAAATAGCAAACAAACCTAGAAGGTAAACACTCTTCAGGATAGCTGGCCAATACATCTTAAGACTACCAAGGTTATAAAAAACAAAGACAGAAAGGACTGAGAAATTGACGCATTTCAGAGCAGACTGTGACAGAAAGAAAACATTAATTGGAGAAACTGCTGAAATCCAAATAAAGTCAGGAGTTTAGTTAATAAGTAATACGCTCATGTCAGTTTCTTATTTTTGACAAAAGTACCAGGAAACACAAAGTCTCAGGATATTAACTACAAATTGAAAAGTGATAATTAAAGTGGGGAATGCAGCAGATAACCAACTTAAGCAAATGAATCAAGTTAACATCAACAATAATAAGACTTATCAACATCAGGTTATATACCTGAGAAGGTCACAATACCACTTTCACAGTATTCTTAACAAAAATATACGTCCTCAGTCCTGGCTCATGTGGCTCAGTGAATTGAACACCTGCCTGCAAACCAAAGGGTCACTGGTTTGATTCCCAGTCAGGGCACATGCCTGGGTTGCAAGCCAGGCCCCCAGTAAGGGGTACTAAGGGGCAACCACATACCGATGTATCTCTCCCTCTTCCTCCCTCCCTTCCCCTCTAAAAATAAATAAATAAAATCTTTTTTACACATCCACAATATAATCGTGAGAAAACAAATAATTCCTAAGTGAGAGACATTTTAAAAATAACTGACCAGTACTCATCAAAAGTGTCAAGGTCATAAAAGACAAGAAAAGACTGAAGTACCATCACAGCCAGGAGGAGACCAAGGACATACAACAAATCATAGTGTAAGACCTTGGAAGAGAAAGGATTACTAGTGGAAAAACTGGTAAACCTCAAATAAGGGCTGATTAAGTTCATAATATTATACCAATGTTGATTTTCTAATTTGATAATTATTCTATGATTATGTAGGCTTAGCGAAAGCTGAATGAAGGGCATACTTGAACACTTTATTAACTGCAATTTTTCCATAAGCCTAACTATTGCAAAATTTTTACACATACATTATATGTCAATTATATCTCAATAAAGCTGGAAAAAAATACAAAAAAGAATGCCTGACTCTCAAGTGAAATCTCCAGTTATAAACCCTTAACTACTGAAAGCTATGTATTAAAACAATATTTTAGCATCTACTTTGATTTCTGTAAGTCTATGAAAGAAATATTAAATTCTTATTATACTATTCCTTTGCAGTTAATGAATTTATATGATATACTTGAATATTAGCAAACTGAGAAAAATGCATTTTATTCTAAGCAATTACTATAACATCCTTTAAAAATGTGAAATTTTAGGGGGAAAATACCAGTTTTGACCATATGTTAAAAAATATAATTTTCGTAGCAAATCATTAACATTTAGGTTTAACAATGCTCCATGTTCCAATACTGATATACAATAACTCATGAGGGAAAAGGGACTATAAAAAGATCAAGCATTCTTATTGCTATCAAGCTTGAACCAATTTGCTTCCTTTTGATGTAACTAGACAACATCAAAACCAACCAGTAAACCAAAATAAGCATAATTCATGCAACATCTAGGCCTTTACCAAGTCCCAGGTACTGTCCTAGGTACTGTCCTAGGTGCTGGAGATTCAGACATTATAAAGTAGTATAAGCAAATATAAAAACAATTACAAGCTTATTTAACAAGAACTTATTAAATAAAAAAACGAGTAAAAGATAGTATCTGCCTTGAAGAAGTTTACCCCTTTTAGAATATTAATGAGTTAAGATGGGAGGGGGGTGGGTGGGCTTGATTGGGAGTAAAGGGGAGAAAACTGTACTTGAACAATCATTAAAATAAAAAAATTTAAAAAAAAAAGAATATTAATGAGTTAAAAATTTGCCTTTCTAAAGTACCATATGGCACTAAATATAATTCCAAGGAGGGAAATTAAAATTGCAAATCAGTTCAAACCTTTTCCTCAACATAGTTTGAGGATTAAACCAAACTTTAAAAATGACAAATACATACTTTCAACTTACATTAATGGAAGAAGCCACTCAGTATGTTCTATTTATTAATTTCTAATCTATAACCACCACTTCAATTATTCCAATTATTTTCTCATGGAATAAATGGGTTTTTTCCCCTTTATTATCTAATGGACACTAAATCTTGTATGTGACTATTTCTCTCCTTACTTAGAAAAAAAGCATGAAACAAATTCTCAGTCCATTTCTTTCAATGGTGAATATCATGAAGATAGTTGAGCATAGTCCTCATGTTAAATGTTCTTACCACAAAAATAAAAAAACGATAACCAAAAAAGAACAAGAGAAAATTTTTGGAGGAAATGGATATGTTTTATACCTTGATTGAGGCATCAAAATGTATATACTAAATTGTACAATTATTTGTATATGAATTATATTTCAATAAAGCTTAATATACCAAATATCATCAATAGTTTCAGAGTATTTTACCTGAGGACTCATCTTGTTTTCCTATCTTTTATTTTTACCTGCTCATCTTTGTCTGTTTAATATATTATGTCTTTATATTACTTACCTGAAATCAAATAATTTAATATGCATAACCTCAAAAACTGTGCTTTTTTTTTCTTTTGCCCTGGCCAGGTGGCTCAGTTAGTTGCAATGTTGTCCCATACACACAAAGGTTGCAGGTTTGATTACCGTTAAGGTACATACCTTGGTCGGGGGGTTCCAGTTAGGGCACGGGCACGAATGGGAGGCAACCAATCAATGTTTTTCTCTCACATCAATGCCTTTCTCTCTCTTCCTTTCTCTTTCTCTAAAATCAATAAACATATCCTTAGGTGAGGATTTTTTTTAATTGTACTTTTCTATGCATAAAATTAAATGGAGATCTTTCAATGCCAAGTCAAAGGACATTGTTCAACTATTTGAAGGTAAGAAACACCCCGAAGTTACTTTATCTGCATTACAATTTTTAATTGTACAAAATGTTAAATGGGGTCTCACTCTCTCAAAATTTAAACTAGTCTCACCATCTCCCCCCCACTTTTTTTCTCCATTTCTTGATTTTAGACAGAGACAGGAAGGGAGGGGAGAGAGAGATTACATACTAGAATCTCTAGTATGTGTTCTGACTGGGGATCAAACTCACAACCTTGGCTTACTGGAATGATGCTCTAACCAACTGAGCTACCTGGTCAGGGATCTCTTCTTTTTAACTACCTAAAGTACTCTGTATTTGTACCAAATAGTCTGGCACTTAATTATATAGTAACAACAAATATTTCACATTTTGAAAGATTTTTCTTGATTAACTTAAGCATACCTCTTAGAAAATAAAGTTTCTATTTTTCTAAAGAAGATACATAAATGACCAATAAGCAAATTGAAAACATGCTCAACATTCTTAGTTACTAGGGAAATGCATATCGAACCGAACCCACAAGGATGCCTCATAATTTAAAAAAATTGTTAACAGAAGGCCTGGCTGGTGTGTCTCAGTGGACTGAGCTTTAGCCTATTAACCAAAAGGGCACTGGTTTGATTCCCAGTCAGGGCACATGCCGGGGTTGCAGGCCAGGTCCCCAGTTGGGGTGTGCAAAAGGCAACTGATTGGTTTCTCTTGTACGTGGATGTTTCTCTCCCTTTCTTCCTCCCTTCCACTCTCTGTAAAAATAAATAAATAAAATGTTTTAAAAATTTTTAACAAAAATTAACTGTTATAACAGATGTGGAGAAACCGGAACCTTTGTACATTGCTGGTGGCAATGTAAAATGGTTCTGTTGGTGTGGAAAACAACTAGCAGGCAGGTCTTCAAAGCTAAATATAGAATTACCATATGACCAAGCAATTTAAGACATAGGTATATACCCACAAGAACTGAAAACAGGTACTCAAAGAAGCACATATAACATACATGTTCACAGCAGCACTATTTACAGTAACCAAAAGGTAAAAACAGCCCAAAAGTCCATCAATAGATGGATATACAAACAGCAATATAAATAGAATATTATCCAGCCAAAAAAGGAATGAAATGCTAATACATAGTACAAAGTAGATGAAGCTAAACAGAATTATGCTAAATGAAAGCCAGGCATAAATGGTTGTACTAGGCTGGCCAAAAAGTCCATTTGTTTTTTTCCGTAAAATGGCCCTAGTAGCACTTAGTTGTCTTTAATATCATTTGAAACAATTTGGTTAGATTGTATCATGACAGCTGCCATGTCAGCATGCATTTAAAAAAACTTATCAAAATTGGTGAATTTTTGTGTAGCCATTTAATATTGAAGATGGAAGAAAACAAGCAACACTTTCAGCGTATTACGCTTTATTATTTCAAGAAAGGTAAAAACGTTAACTGGAAGGCAAAAAAGATTTGTGCAAGGTATGGAGAAGTTGCTGTGACTGATCAAAAGTGTCAAAAGTGCTGGAGATTTCTCTTTGGATGATGCTCCATGGTCAAGTAGACCAGGTGAAGTTGATAGTGATCAAATTGAGACAGTAATTGAGAAAAATCAATGTTATACCACACAGAAGACAGCCAACATACTCAAAATATCCAAATCAATAAAGCTATTGGTGAAAATGAAAAATGTGTCTTATTTTAAGGAAAAAAACTAAACAGACTTTTTGGTCAACTCAATACAATATGAGATTCCATTTATCTGAAGTATGTAGAATATGCAAATTTACAGAGAGAGAATGCAGATTGGTGGTTATCAGGGGCAGGGAAAAGGGATGAAGGGGAAACAATGGCTTAATGCCTAAAGGGTCTGCTCCTATGGTAGGTAAAATTTACTTATCCTAGAATAGAGGTGATGGTGACACAATACTGTGAATGTACTAAGTGTCACTGAATTATTCATTTTTAAATTATTAATTTAATATGTGGATTTGACCTCAATTTTTTAGAAGTTTATTTTAACCATTTGGGATAGAAATACTTCCTAATTGTATTAGATACACACTGAACTAATACTATTTTCCTTCTGACTCAAGGATCATCACTGTGAATAACAATAACTGTATGAGTAAGTCATCCCTCTTGTGTCTTGATTTATGTCTGAGCCTCAGTTGTCTTATCTGAAAAATATCATATTTTGGCTAGGTCACAGGATCTTAAAGTTTTTTGAACCACAGACTTTTGAAAATCCAATTAAGTTACAGATTCTTGCTCTAGAAAAATGTACATGTGTATCTACCTGGCAAATTGTATATAGCCTCAGAAGTTCATAGACATATCATGACCCACACAAGCAATTCTCATGGGTTCAATGTTCAGGGGAAGAAAGGATACCTAATCAGATTACCAGTACAATCCTTTCCAGTTTTAAATTTTAGATTCCACTGTAATCTAGCACACTAGTATGGCTTCAAAATCTATAGAGGTTCATGCAGCTGTGCCTTTTATTTCTTGTGGTTTTACAAATAGTTGTCCTTGCTCACTGTCAAGTTCTCTAATATAATTGCTGGTCGCTGTTCAATACTTAAGAGAATTTAAATTTTAAAAATTCAATAATTAGTACTATGTGTCCTATGATAGGCATTATAAGGGAGCAATACAAAATAACCATAGTCCTAATAAAGTTAAGATGATTAAGCAATTACAAAAAAGGAAAATATCTCATTAAATAATAAAATACTGATAATGAGTCAAAAGGAGAAGAACAAGGACAGTATAAGTTGAAACAGGGACAATTTCATAGAAGACTTGAATGGACAGAGAGAACAGGACAGACGAGATAAAAAGGGCACTAAGGGGACATCATAACATAGGCAGAGCAGGTATAAAAAAGGCTGTGTGTTGGGCAGTAATGGAAAACAGGCTGCAGCAACATGGAAGGACCAATCACAGATAACCTTAAAAATTAAACAAAAGAATTATTTGCACCATCAACAAATGAAAGGCAATCTGCAGAACGTGAGAAAATATTTGTGAATCATGTATCTGATAAAAAGTTAATATTTAAAATATATAAAGGACTTATACAACTATATAACCCAAGAGAAAAAAAAAATCCAAACAATCTGATTTGAAAATGGGCAGAGAATGAGAGTAGACATTTTCCCATACAAGACATACAGTGTTCACCATCACTAATTATCAGAGAAATGCAAATCAAAAACACAATAAGGTATTACCACACACTTGTTAGAATGGCTGTTATAAAAAAGACAAGAAATAACAAGTGTTGGCAAGGATGTGGAGAAAGGGGAATCCTCATACATTGCTGATGGGATTGGAAAACGGTACAGCCACTATGGAAAACAGTATGGAAGTCACTCAAAAAAATCAACAATAAAACTATCACATGATCCAGCAATTCTACTTCTGGGTAGTTATCGAACACTAACTTGAAAAGATATCTGTACCCCTCATGTTCACTTAAGTATTACTTACAATAGCAAAAATATAGAAATAACTTAAGTGTTCATCAATGGATGAATGGATAAAGAAAATGTGGGCTAGAAATATTACATGTAAACATAATATTCATAATCTATATTAACATATACACACAGGCTGTATACAAACACATGCGTGCATCTATCATGGAGTATTATTATTTGGCTGCAAAAAAAAAATGAAATCTCACCACTTGCAACAATATGGATTGATCTTGAGGGAGTTATGCTAAGTAAAATAAGTCAGAGAGAGAAAGACAAAAACAAAACTGTATAATCTCACTTATATGTGGAGTCTAAAAAAAACAAACAAGCTCAGTCACAGATAGAGAAAACAGATTGACAACCAGCTGCCAGGGGCGGGGTTTGGGGATGGTGGGGTGAAATGGGGTGAAGAGGGTCAAAAGGTAGAAATTTGAATTACAAAATAAATGTTATAAGGATATAATGTACAGCATGGTGACTACAGTTAATAATACTGTACAGTACTTTTAAAAGTGTCTTAGAGATTAGAACTTTTAAGTTCTCATATAAGAAAAAAAATTGTAACAATGTATGGTGACAGATGTTAACCACACTGTGGTAATTTTGTAATACATACAAATATTGAATTATTATGGTATATAACTGAAAGGAATATAATGGTATATGTCAACTATACCTCAATTTAAAAAAAGATTGATTGGGCCCTGGCCAGGTAGCTCAGTGGCTTGGAAAGCTGTCCTGTACACCAAAAGGTTGAGGGTTCAATTCCCAGTCTGGGCACATACCTAGGTTGAGGTTCCCAGTCAGGGTGCATATTGGAGGCAACAATTGATGTTTCTCTCTCACATCAATATTTCTCTCTCTCTCTCTCTCAAAAAAAAAAAAACCAAACCCAAAACAATAAACATATCCTTAAGTGAGGATTTATTTGCAAAAATAATCTAGAGTAAAGAAATCACAACAGGTGAAAAGGGATGGTTATTGGGGGGGAGGGATATGGAGGAAACTTGTGGAATATTAGAAACTTTCTATAGCTTAATCTGAGTAGTGAATATAATTATTAAACTTCATTTGTGTACTTTATTGTTTATATATTTTACCACAATTGAAATAAAAAGACACAAATAGTTGCCAGATGATACTGCACCTTTGTAAATTTGAACAGGTAACGAGACTGGTGTGTGTTAGGAGATAAATCTTATAGCAATATATAATAAGAACTAAAATGAGAGTGGAAAGATAGCCTTTTTGAGTAATCTTAAATTAAGGTAATAACACTAGCTAATATTTATATAATACAATATGCCAGGTACTATTCTAAGAGACATATATAATAATGCACCTAATCCTCTTAGCAATCCTATGTGACAGGTATTATTATTATCATTCTATTTTACAGATGATGAAACAGACCCAGAGGTTATGTAATTTGCTCAAGTTCTCACAGCAATGAGAGATCCAAGATGATAAACTTTGTTTTTCACCACTCCACACCATATATATACACCCATGAATATACAACAAAACAAACAAAAAACAAAACAAAACTGAAAGTAGCAATCTTAACTTACCAACTAAAATAGGAACTAAATGGTGCCTACAGGGATGGAATGAAATCAGCAGCAGAGTGCATCCAGCAGCAACATCCCTTTTCCCCACCCTGTACCTTCAATGTCAGTACCATCCTCTCACCAATTTTAGTCAGCATTTCCCAACTAACTAGAACTTCACTCAGCAAAGACTGGATTTGCATCATCACCCTTACATCCCCTACTCCTAAAATAAGGTTTCACAAAATAAAAAGTAGCTTCTCACAAAAGTGCTAAATATCCATGGAAAAGAGAACAAAAGATGAAACATATTTCAAAGGAAGAAACCCCATGACTTCATAATTTACTGGATGAATACATGTGAGGAAAGAGATTAAAAGAATCAAGTTTCTAGACTTTAGAAAGATTAACAGAAATAAAACTATGTGTCCATACAAAGCTTGTACACAAATGTTCACAGCAGCTTTACTCATTAATAGCCAAAAAATAGAAATGATTCAAAATAAATCAACTAGTAAATGTATAAATAGTTTATAATACATTCAAACACTGGAATATTATTACTAAGCAATACAAGAAGTAAACTACTGATACATGCAACAATATGGATGACTATCATAGATATTGTCACAAGAAAGAAATTAAACACAAAATGCAACTCTAGAAAAGACAAGTCTAATTCTTAGTAACAGAAATCACGTCAGTGGCTGACTAGGAATAAAACTGGGGTGAGACTGATTGCAAAAAGGCCTGGGGGATTTTCGGCAGACATAAAAATGTTCTACATTTTCATTATAGTGATGGTTACAGCCATTGATCTGTACACTAAAAATGTGTGAATTTTACTTCAAGTAAACTATACCTTGGTAAAGTTGACTTAAAAATGTTATTAACACTGAAACAGGTAGGTAAATAAGGGTAACTTTTTGCAAGAGAGGAAAAAGATGAATTTATTTTAGATGTGTCGAACCTGATGTGTCTATGGATAGCCAAGAAATGCAAGAATCTCAGGTAGGCATAAAGAATGGGATGGGGAAAGATAGTGGAAAGAGAAGAAAAAGAGGACCGGAGCAAAAATAAAAAATAAAAAAGTATCAAGTGTTTTGAGACATTCAGTGAGGAGAAGTCAGAAATAACAACCAGTAATATAAAATTTTTAAGAAGGAAGAGATTACAAATAGTGTTAAACATTATAAGGAATAGAAGACATAAAAGACCACACATGAATTTGTTCTCGTGGACTGTAAACCTGTCTTTCATGAACACCATTTCCCTCCAGCATTTAACATAGTACTTTGCTAACAGGGAGAAAGTCTCTCTCTAAACTCAAAGTCCTGTTTCCTGGAAATCTACTAATAAACAGACCGGTATTTTAGGTACTTAAGATATTAAAAAGAAAATAGGGTCAGAAAGCCTAAGGACACAAGTAGATATATGCTCTCAGGATTTTTAACATTTTTTACATGCACTGAATTCTAAGTAAAGAAAACGCCAGTAACAATTACATATCCTAAATTAGCCATGTGTACCACACGGTTAATTTGCTAATGATAAGCTTTTCCTGTCTCTCCTCCACAAAGTTTTGATGAGGGGCTTATAAATGTTTACCATTCTTCTGGAGATATGTATAGTAAGTGGGTTCCACCCACCATGCCTAATCCCATCATTCAGATATTTAATGCCAACCATCTTTGAAAGGATACACAAGAAATGTGGTTGCTAGTAGGAAGGGGTCAAGGGTAGGCAGAGGACAGATGTGACAGGGTAACTTTATTTTTTTAAAGATTGTATTTATTTATTTATTTATTTATTTATTTATGGAGAAAGGGAGGGAGAAATAGAGGAAGAAAAATACGAATGTGTGGTTGTCTTTTTCGCACCAACTGGGGACTTGGCCTGCAACCCAAGCATGTGCCCTCACTGAGAATCAAACCAGTAGCCCTTTGGTTCACAGGCCAGTGCTCAATCCACTGAGCCACACCAGCCAGGGTGGATAACTTACTTTTCATGTTATAACTTTTTGTACCTTTTGAATTTTATACCAGCTATAAGTTATCTTTTCTAAGTAATTTACTTTTTTTCTGTTATTTAAGGCCTTTCTGATTTTTAAGACAAAAGCTGCTGATTTTCCAAAGACCAATCATGGCCCTAAGATGTAAGGATAGAGATGATGGGAATGCTTTGTTTGATTAACTTTCTTCTCACATAACTCACTGACCTTCCTTATTATAGAAAGCCTTAGCTTTGCCCATTAACTTCATGTCAAAGTACTGTCAGCCTCTCAAAGATAAGTCCTTTCCTTCCAAGACAGGTAAGAAGATAGTTGTACAGATCAGACTTACTTGTTTCCTTTCATCTTTCCTAGGTTTGCTTACAAAAATCCCTACTCCTAACTCAGTCTTCTATTTGACTTTCTGTCCCTACCAGCCAGACTCTCTATTACTCTGATTACCAGCACCACCATGACTAGCAATTCACAAACCTGAAATGTAATTTTAACAGAGAAGTAAATCACATACATTGGTATTGCATGTACAAAGAACTAACGAAAGATCCTCAGACTCCAACACTATAATAAATAGGTAGCTTTAGAGAACAAGTTCAGTAGAGTGATACAGGCAGAAATCAAATAGAAGGCATTAAAGAACAAAATTAATGGTTAAGAAACAGCAGCTTTTAATCTGTGAATCATTAAAATGCAATGAAATAGTCTTAACCTTGTGAAATTTCAGGAAAAAATCTTAGAGAAAAATGTTATTTACAGGATGAACGCCACTGCTAATTCATTTAAGTCTAACAATATTTGATTGATCACTTGATTGATCGAGAAGTTTTTTTCCTCCCTCCACCCTACTACCAACTAGGTGCCACTCAACCTAGTATAGTACAACTAGCTCAGGCTTTACACACCCCTAGCTCCATCACTTACTGGCTATGTGATCTTAAACAAGTTATTTAACCTCAAGAACATCAGTCTGCAAAAAATTAAAATAAAAATGTCTTAAAGTACCTGGCATACAGTAAACACTCAGTAAATGGTGGCTCTTACTACTAAGCTTCTTACTATGAGTTTCAACATAATTCAAATTTTAAAAGACTAAGCTACAACTCAACACATGACAAACATTTACCATGGGTGACATATTTCAATTCTCTTCAGAACACACAGTAGAACTGCACTTCCTTACCCTCTGTAAAATCTCTAAGGTCATACAACTTACTTTGGCCAATGAACAATAAGCCAAAAAAATATGACCATCTTCTAGGTAGACATTAAAGAGACAGTGAGTTATGAGCAACAGTCTCCTTCCCTTTGCCATGGAGATCCATGGGATCCATGTGTTAAGATGGAGCCTCCATAAGTCTGAGACCTTGCAGCAGGTCTGAGAACAAGCAGAATCCACCCACCCACTCACACTATACACACGTGAGGCAAAAATATTTGTCCTATTAAAAGTCACTGAAATTTTTGAGTTGTTACACCTATAACCTAGTCACTCTTCACACACAAGCAAAGCCAAAATTATTTTTCCTTGTTCCCTTGCGAAATAAAGCCATTCACAACATATCCTTTCCCCTACCGCTACTAAGGCCCTAATTCCATCAAATTTTCTGCCTTAATCTCTCAAATTCATCACATCAATGATACTACTTTAGACTCCTGTAATAATCTCTTAACCAATCTCCCTACATATAATTTCTGCCCATCTATTCTCCACAGTACATCCAAAGGAATCTTTTAAAAACACAAATCTGATCATATCACACTCCTGCTTTTACATGAACTTATGTCAATTAGCAGCACAATAAAAATGGCCTTTCAAGAAATAACTGTAAGATATGCTAGATGTTCCATATCTTATTATGTATGGCATTTACATAAGTGTATAAAATCTGCAAAAATTAAACATATTATTTGAGTATGTACTTTGCTTTCTTAATTATGCCTCAATTAATTAAAAAAAAGAGAGATGGCCCCAAAATACCTTTTCCACTTCACTTTACCAAATATCCAACCCAAATCACATAAATAAGCCTATAGCCACAAACTATTAGTTTTCACCCACTTAGATATTGATCTTTCATGCTCTCAGGTATATAACACTGTATGATACCCTTTCCACTCCTACTTTTCCTCCAGACCCATATAAAATCTCACTCCCTCAGGGATCATTTCACCTGAGGGATGTTTATCCCTTACCTCTACTTCATTTGTGCTATAACAGCTCTCTGTACATTCCACTTACTGTAACCTTAGCATTCACTACACCAGTGGGTCTCAATCCGAGATGGTTTTGTCCCTAGGGGACTTTTAGCAATGTCTGCAGATATTTTTGATCATCGAAACTGGGGGGAGTACTACTGGTATCTAATGCTGAAAAATATCCATAATACACAACACAGATCTCCATAACAATGAATTATCCTACCTAAAATGTCAATAGTGCCATGGTTGAGAAAACTTGACTGCATTATTGTATATATTTGTTTGCAAGTAGGTATCCTATTAAACTGGAAAATGGAAGGGATCAGGTCTTACTCATTTCTGTATCCTGGCATATTACCCTAGCAAAGAACACTTAAAAATGTGTAATAAATATGTCAGTACTGAACCCATTTAATAAGCACAGCGTTTAATATAGCATTCAAAATATTATATAATAAATATGTGTTATTACTAAATCTTATTTTGATACTAAAGCTACACAGCTTTCTGGCTAAATTGGAAATCTATAAATTCAAATTCCACCAGTAACTATTTTGATTTGGTGTTTTCATAGTGCATAACAACAAATCATAAGTTTTTCTTGATAGAAATTAAATTTCCAGTTTTACTGAGAAATAACTAATATGCATCACCATATACACTTAAGATATTACAGCATGATGATCTACATGTATTGTGAGACGAGCACCACAATAGATTTAGTTAACATCCATTATATCTCAATAAAACAGACACAATAAAAAGGAAAAAATATTTTTCCTTGTCATAAAACTCTTAGGATATACTCCCGTAACAATTTTCCTATATATCGTACAGCAGTGTTAACTATAGCCATCACATTATATATACACTATGTCCCTAGTATTTATAATCTTATCTTGTAACTGGAAGTCTGCACCTTTTAATCACCTTCCTCCAAGTCCCTTACCACCCCTCTGAACCCCCTCCTCAATCACAATTCTGGATCCCTTTTCTGTGAGTTTGGTAGGATTTTGTTTTTATATTCAATTCCACATATAAGTGGAATCATACGGTATTTGTCTTTCTTTGCCTGACTTACTTCACTTAGTATAATGCCTTCAAGTTCCATCCATATTGTCACAAATGGTAGGAATTCTTTGTTTATGGCTAAATAATATAACATCATATATATATGTATAAATACACATCACAACTTCTTTATCTACTCATTCATCAATGAACACTTAAGTTGTTTCCGTCTTGGCTACTATGAACATGGCAGGGGGAGGGGAGTGCAGATACCTTTTCAAGTTAGTGTTTTCATTTCCTTTGTATGTATTTCAAGAGAAAGAATTGTTGCATCATATGGTAGTTCTATTTTTGACTTTTTGAGGAACCTCCATGCTGTTTTCCATACTGACTATACCAATTTACAATCCCACAAACAATGCACAGGGTTTCCTTTTTCTGCACATCCACAGCACTTATTTTCTCTTATCTTTTTGATGGTTACCAGTCTAACAGGCATGAGGTGATATTTCATTGTGATTTCTTTTTTTTTAAGATCTTATTCATTTATTTTTAGATAGAGAGGAAGGGAGGGAGAAAGAGAGAAAGAGGGAGGGAGTGGGGCGGGAGGGGGAGGGAGGGAGAGAGGGAGAGAAACATTAATATGTGGTTGCTTCTCATGTGCCCCTTACTGGGGACCTGGCCCACAACCCATGCAAGTGCCCTGACTGGGAATCAAACCCATGAATGACCCTTTGGTCCACAGGCCAGCACTCAATCCACTGAGCCACACCAGCCAGAGCTTCATTGTGATTTTAATTTGCATTTCCCTAATAACTAGTGATGTTGAGCATCTTTTCATACACCTGTTAGCCATTCAGATATCTTCTTTGGAAAAATGTCTATTCAAGTCCTTTGCCCACTTTTAACTGGATTATTTAGGGGTTTGCCAAATCATAAATTATAACCTATGTAAACATCTTTAAAAAGTGTTAAATTGAAATTAATATCTACATTAAGCATGAATAAACCAAATAGCTCAAAGACCATGCTTCAAAAGATTTTTAAAAGAACACTTTCAAAAAAATGTTTTAATCTCACATTACAATATCACCAGAGTAAGATAAAGTAAAATAATGGATACTAAAACTTGGGATACCATTTCATCTAAGTTTAATCCAATACAATTATGTTAAATAGAATGGTGGTATAACTTAACATATTAATGGTCATAAACAATTAATTTTTGCATTACTTAACAAACACTTCATATCTCAACAGAGTCATTTTATTGTTTATGACTTGATTTACCACCTCTAAGAGAGTCATAAAACACATTTAGATGTTTGCACATTGTATCTATTTCACCATTCTTACCGTAATATATTCCAAGCCATCCCCTGGAAGGTTGAATGAAATTCTGTAGTTACAAGCCTCTTAAATTAACCAGATGCCTTGTTGAGTCATTTAGAGTAGATAAGACTACAAAATATTGGGAGGCTAAATTCTCCAACTAAAGGTAAATTTTACATACAACTTCCAAAGTCCATTCTTACTGATTAAAATTTTTTTTTCAAAAATTACATTTGGCCCTCCTTAAAGCCCAAAATTCAACTCAATTCTAATACTAAAGCTATTAAATAAAAAAAATATCTACCACTCTTATCATTTATTTTATTATTAAATAATGACTGGCATCTACTTCATATGTATTTGACTAGAAAAAGAAAAATTTCATTTGGTAGCAATTCATTATTTATCTTTTACTACAGTAGTTAAACTCTCTAGTGAAACTTACTCTTCTAACTTACCAAATTATCTAATACATACTATACAAACAAAATTTATGTATCAATATTTTAAATATTCTCTGAAACCATGCTATTCTAGAATGTAATTCTCTCCAAACAATTTACTAAAGATTAGTATGTTTACATATGCATAATCAGTTCAATCAAAATGTTACATAAACAAATATCCACATTCTATACTTTCTATTGCTGGCAATCAAAATTCCTCTACTATAGAATATTTCTTTCCCAAATAGAAAATTTTCACATTTTTCTTCTTAAAATCCTTTTGCTTTTGATTAACGTTTTATGGCATTATTTATAGAATTGAACATTCAAACATAATACACAAAAATATTTTATCTGTACCTAAAATGATAAAAGGATCTTTTCATTACTCTATTTTCAAATTATTTGTGCTTTTCTAGAATTATCGTATCTCAAAGTAAAGAATCTGAAAGTGGGGCACATTTTATTGCCCCTCTGGGACTCAGAAGCTTTTGAAACAAATTAACTGAAATACAGTATTTCTATAATGTGATGGTCCCAATAAAACATCACAATCATAAGCATGTACACAGCATGCGAATACTTAAGAACTACATATTAAATACTATAACAGAGAATCCTTGAAACAAAACCTACTGTAATACTGTACTCCTGTAGTGTAAGTGTCCCTATAAAACATCATTTTTACATTACTTAAATACCATGTATTAAATACTACATATAATCCATGCCATACAGAGTTTCTGTGCCACAGTGAAGAGTAAAGTTTCCTTACCAAGCACAATATAGGTTAATTAGTAATTTTAGTCTTTACAATCAAGGATATGTATGCTTTTAGCAAAGAGACAAAGCCTTTCCAATTTTGAGTGACACTAAATTCCCAAAAGTAAAAAAGGAAAACCTTGACCTTGTTTAGAGACGCTGTTCATCAACTTTTTCTAAAATCTTTCTCAGTCTCAGTGAGAATTAGAAATCAGTCCAAAAAGCAAACTAGAGATTCCGAACTACTACCATGAGTATACTAAAAACATCAACTAAAACATAAGGATATGGTTAGATGGAATGCATTGAAGCAAATTGAAATTTTAAAAGTACAGCTGACCCTTCAACAACACAGATTTGAACTGTGAAGGTCCATTTACACATGAATTTTTTTCAATAAATACCTTTTCTGTTTTCAGTCTGTGGTTGGGAGTGTCCACAGATGTGAAGGGCAAATTGCATTACTGATCTACATCATTTTATATAGGGCACTTGAGCATCTGCAGATTTTGGTACCCTGAGGGGATCCTGGAACCAATCCCCTGCAGATACCAAGGGACAACTTAAGTTTTGGGGGAGTCAAAAGTTATATGTGAATTTCCCACTATGCAAGAGGTCAGCATCCCTAACTTTCACATCATTCAAGGATAAGCTATATAATTAATATATTTATTTAATGTGTTTAAATAGGCACATAATAAATCTTATTAAAACATATGCTGCAATTAATATTTTTAAATTAAATCTATAGAATAAAAATAAAAAATATTGCCCTGACCAGTGTGGCTCAGTTGGTTGTCATCCTGCAAAGCAAAAGGTCAACGTTCAAACCCTGTCAGGACACACACCTGGGCTGTGGGCCTGGTGCCCAGTTAGGGCAGCATGTGCAACAGGCAAAAGATCAATGTTTCTCTCACACATTGATGTATCTCTACCTTTCTTACGATCTCTCTGAGAATAATTTTAAAAACCTTTAAAAATAAAATTAAAAAGTTCCTTAATATGTTCCAAATAGTTTTCCTTTTTAAAATAAATTCGGCAATTCTGGAGAAACTGTACTCGTACACATAAGGTGTGACACTACATATGTGATAACACATGTTCCCCGATATAAAAATCTCAGAAGTTACCATCATACTCAAAACTGCTGGTAGCCTGCCCAGGATCTTTTAGACAAAGTCTTCAGTACCCTACAAGCATGAAAAAGGAAAATACGCATATAACATCACTATGAAACAGACTAGCAACTAGAATCAGAGAGCCTGAAAGCAGAGTTGTTAAAAAGAAAAAACAAATAAGCATATTCATATTTCAAAGACATGAGATTAGAAGCAAAAAGGATGACATGAAAAAGAAATTTCAAAAATATTTAAATGGGTACCCAGAACACAAAATATAGGGGAAAAAGTTTCTCCTACAATGTTTACCCTTACTTAGACACCACACTCTGATACTTTCCGCTTTTAATTATTACTGTGACCCAATAAATTGAATTTACAAGCCACTAATGGGTCACAGCCTAAAGTTTGAAAAGCACTGGTTTATAGGAACTGACAACCATACCATAGTAAGGTCCTTGCTTTCCTATAAATATGTAGTTTGAGAAAACCAATCAGGAAGTGGAAAGAATGAGAAGGCAAAATTCCTCCAGGGCAGGTATCGTGTATTACTGGCGTATAATCATCATTTAATGTGTGTTGAATTAACACAATGTGGAATATAAAGCACTTTCAAAGTGAAGACACATCTACACAAGATACCTTAAAAAAATGCTTAGGAAAGCATGAATACTTTGCATGTCTTCAAAACTGGGGATGGTAAAAAAAAGCTCCAACGGGTAACAGTGGTATTAAATGGAACATGAATAAACAAATGAAGGACCAAAGTTAAAGAAACTATGTTCTTTAGGATAAGCTTTATACCCAGCACAGGAAAAAGAAAATCTCTTGTAGAACTACATAGTAGTCCGTTATAGGTACAAAAAGTTTGTAAGCGCCCTGATCAATGCAGCTAAGTTGCATGGAGCAGCTTCCAGTAGACTGAAAGGGGGCGGGTTTGATTCCAGGTCCAGGAATATGCCTGGGTTGCAAGTTCTGTCCCTTGGTCAGGGTGCTTGGTCTGGGTATGTTCAGGAGGCAGCCTATCCATGTGTCTCTCTCACATGGAGCCTTCTCTCCCTCCCCTTCCCTTCTCTCCAAAATCAGTAGGCATGTCCTCGAGTGAATATTTAAAAAAAAAAAAAAAGGTAAAAAAAGAATTTGTAAGTTACCCTTGGTTAGAAATTCTAACCATGTCTTTCAAATATATATGTCGAACTCCAAATGTATAAATCCAACTTCGAATCAAAATTATGGAATGCAATTGATTCTTAAATATGAACCACATTAACCCCCATGTATTCATCTGTAAACATTTATATAAACAGCTCGTGTATGATAGCCAAAATCTTAATGAGTGCTTACTATGTGTCAAGCAGTATGTTAAGCACTTAACAAGGGCTATCCCATTTAAACTTAACAACCTTGTAAAGTAGATACTACCTTCATTTTATACATGGGGAAAATAAGGCTTAAAAGTTACATAAACAAGTTACACAGCTAATAAGTGGTGGAGTTAAGATATATTAAGTGCCCATTTTATTATTATTGGTGGCTGCAAATCAGCATTTTGTATACTGATTTGTTATTTCCATTATTTGTTAGTGCTTTTCTCAGAAACTAAACTTTGCATATCTTTCTGAATGAAGTGATTCATCTACTTCTAAATCTGTAAAACACTATCATATTGAATAAGTTTAACAAAAGGAAAAATTAGCCTGGGCTGGTATGGCTCTGGATTCAATGCCACACTGTGAATTGAAAGGCTGCTGGTTCAATTCCAGGTCAGGGCACATACCTGGGTTGTGGCCAGGTCCCCAGTTGGGTGTGGGCAAGAGGCAACCTATCAATGTTTCTCTTTCCCTCCCTTCTTCTCTCTCTAAAAATAAGTAAATAAAACCTTTTTTAACAAAGGAAAAGTTAGCCTCTTCTCAGCTTTAAAGATAAGTTAGAGGTCAATTAAATGTAGTTATCTGTAAGTGACAATATCACGGACACTGGCTATATGTCTACTATGCAAAGTACTCCGTAATATTTTTATTTATCTTATCTACATGCTATGTACTTATATTTTGAAAAAAAACCTATCCACCTTTTATGGGCCATTTATTTTGTCATTAGGTAAGAAGATTCAGCCTTAGACTGTATTGCAGCACAAAAGTCTACTTCTAGCACAAATGGACGTGACTGCTGACATAGAAATAATTGTTAACCAAATGTTGACAGATACATCCCAATTGAAAATAACTGTACTCCATCTATATTTTTTAAATCATGTCAATTTTTTAGTAGAAATGAGACATCCTTAATAAAATTAAACATTAATTTTTATCACTAAAATCTAAAATACTTTAATCCAGCAATGGAATACAATGGAATGAAATACAGCTTTGTATCTTTTTCACTTACATTTTAGAATTCAAAATTAAAAAGTAACACAGCCACAAACAGGTACAGTAACGTAAAGGCAGATGAACACACGCTGACATTCTGTTTAATGAAACAATCCCAATTTTACGCAGTAACGTTTTTGGAAGAGATTCATTCATATATGATCCTGAACTGAACAGCAGCCCTTAACTAATATATACCTTAATATATATACCTTAACTAATATATACCTTAATTTCAAAAAGGTTAAGTTAGTATGAGTGCAATTACTGTAAGTAATAGAGACTACTGAAAACCAAAAGGACACACAATGGAAAAATTAACTGACTTTAATACACATATCAGTCAAGGGGGAAAAACAAATTTATTTCCAGGTAACTGAGTAACAGATTGATCTCAATTCTAATTGAGATGCCAGGAGTTGGCCCCTACAAGACTTTTGGATTTACTAAGTATTCATATCTATTAAGTACCAGCAAATTCTTTTTTTTTAACATTTTTTTAAAGATTTTATTTATTTATTTTTAGAGAGGGAAGGGAGGGAGAAAGAGAGAGAGAAACATCAATGGGCGGTTGCTGGGGGCCACGGCCTCCAACCTAGGCATGTGCCCTGACTGGGAATCGAACCTGCGATGCCTGGTTGGCAGCCCGCGCTCAAGCCACTGAGCTACACCAGCCAGGGCAGTACCAGCAAATTCTTAAAACAAATTATACTCTTTATGGTTAGTGAAGAGCAAGCAGTCTTTCTGGTATTCTGTAACTAAACAGTTTCTTTTTTATTAGTGGGATGGCATCATAACATGGGACCAAATATCATGTATGTGCCTTGATATACAGAAAGCATATTTTATATTTAACATACATTCAATTAATTGTCATATCCACAGTTCCCCCAAAAATCTATATTATAGAAAATACAATAATTATTTTCTATTCAGTTCACTCATACTTTTGGTCCTGCACACTGTTATATTTCTTAAAAACCTCTCAAAAGTTTAAATCTGTTTGAGAAACGATCCGTTAGTTTGGAAGGAAATTTAGTCACTGTCAAGATAATCTTAAGACTATTCAAAGCCTTTAAATCCACTTGATGCTAAGCCATTCCTCCATCTATGAAACATGAGAATTATAACCAAATTAACAAATCAGAATCAGAATGCCAAAAATTAAGTCATCAAAAGGGAATCCAGAGAAAGGGCCAGTTGTGAAAGAACAGGAAGTGATGTACACTGCCATTTTGTAGATGAACTATTTAGTAACAGAAGAAGTACCATTCTAACCTGAAACCAACCAGCCCAGACTAAGAGCTCTCAGTACTCTCTTTCTGACAGTGGCATCAGAGGTCGGCTGAAATAACCCTCTGGCAGTTTTTCCTTAATAATGAATTTATCTAATTGATCATGAAAATACTTTTACCACTTTTAGCAGAATTCCTCCCAGCTACAGAAAACAGAGTTCCTTTTTAGTTGCCCTAAAGAGTACCTCTTTTAGTTCTAACATGCTGAGTGTAGCAAGTAGTTTACCTATATCCCGTGTACTTTCTTAAGGTTTGTGGCCTTTATTGATAAACCCTCTCTGCCTGCATCTTTCCAAGATAAAAAGTCATTCTTTACCAGTCAGTATGCTTGGGTTTATACATGCTAGAACATATGAATTATCAACAACAAACCATAACACAGAAAATTAGACTTGACAGGATAATTTGCTTTGGGGGGAAGGGGGGGACTCTACACACAACATGCAGCTTTGTGCAGTGAAATAAAGATTTAAATGAGAAATGATGTTAAAAATTAAATAAACCCAGGTAAAAATCAAAATAAAGAAAGCAAGGAGAATTCCATTTTCTGAGGAAAAATAATAAACTAATTTAACATACCATTAACATGTCTCCCTATATCAAAATCATGAAATAACATGACTGAAACTAAATTACTGCCTGACACTCCTACTACTAACATCTTTTAATCCCTGTCTGAAAACAGTTTTTAAAATGCAAAAGAAAAAAATACCAGAAAAGTTCTCATAGACAACATTAAATATAGATGGCATTTGAAAGTATTTAAAAATAAGTCACTCATTAAGTGAGGCTTAAACACCAAATACAACTTGTTAGTAAAATATCAAGACAACGCATATTTATATATACATATTTTAATTACTTTCATTGCTTTGTGAAAAAAATTATTGAATTCTACGAATATTCATATATGGAACATTTTGCAATCACTTCAGTAAATTTAAATACTAAAGAAAAATGTAGCAACAGTAGACTTCAAGACTACTTTGGTAACAAAATACACTGGGCAATACACTTCCAAAATGTCAAATTTTTAATTTTATTTATTTCTACTCTACTAAATGACAAAACCAACAAGTACTACTGTAAACCAGACAAGAGGACCTGTCTTAAACAAGTATGATATGAAGCAAATGAAGTGGAAAACGACTTATTGACCACAGAAGAGATTCTATTACAGCATAATTAAACAAATTATACTGTTTACTAGTTTTTCATTTCCTTAAGAAACAAAGCACTTGCTAAAGAAAGACTTGTAAACCAATCATTTCAAAATTTTCCAATTTCGATGTTATACAAAATAGCATTAACCCTAAAAATTCACAGCCCAGGGAGAAGGAATGTCCATCCGACAGCCTGTCTATGTGCAATGATCTTTAACAATTCTTCAAGAACTACGAAAGTCACAGGAAGAAAAAAAAAGTAAATTAGGGGATGGGGGTACAAAGTTATCTTATTTGAATCCTAACGAAAACCTAATATGCCCACAAAAAAATGTCAATCCCCTGTTTGAAAGAAACATTAAAACTGTTTGAACTAGGCAGGGGTCCCTCTCGAGAGGCCTCATCCACCAACAATAACAAGAGGAACAGATACACTTCCCAGGGGCAGATCTCAGGGGGAAAGTATTAAACCGGTACTGTTATCAATTTAAAACCAAAGGAAAGAGAGTAACCTTTCCAAGGGAAGCGCCATTACTTCCCTCTCCTGCTCCCCCTCCCTTCAGTGTATACACGGGCCTGTGTATGAAGAAACTGCCTTGGACTTCTGCAGCATTGCAGTAGACTAAAGGATGGAGTAGGGCGAAGGGGAGGGGGAGAAAACGCTCCCATCACACCTACAGAAGAGGTGTATATATTTCCTGCAGGGGGTGGGGGGGAATGGAATCCACCCAGCAGCTACCCAGAGCAGTCTCCCTTCCCGAGAATACATAGACACTACAAAGAAGAGGGAGGAACAGAGGGACCCAGAAGGGAAAGGGACCTCGCGCTTTTTAAATCGGGGTGTACATTCACCCGGTCTCCCTCTGAGGGCCACACCTTCCTCGAGGCATCCCCTTCCACCACCCCTTCCGGTGACCCTCAGGAAAGAGCAAAGTAATTGCTCCTGCCCCTCAAAACCGGAGGGCGTCCACCTCACCAGCTTCTTCACCCCACCCACAGAATCAAAGACCCTCCTTGTCTCCCTCCCCCACCCCACCCCCACATCCCTCTGCCGCGCAGAGGCCAGAGTGGGCCGAATTTCCCCGCCCCCTCCCAGTCTCCCTTTCCCAAAGCAGAGGTGCCCTTACCCTTTGGCCGACAGGTCTGGGCGGAGTAGACAGGCGCAGCCCCCTACAGCTCTGGGGTGGATGCTACGCTGGAAGGCGAGGAGTGAGGAGGAGGGGGCCTGGCGACAGACCGCCGCCCCCCCCCCGGGCGCCCCTGCGTGCCGCCCAGCCAAAGCTCTGCGACAAGGGGCGGGGGGGGGGGGCGAGGGGACAACAGGGGTCGAGAAGGCGCCCTCAGCGCTTGGGCTTAGTTAAGATGGCGCGGGAAGTGCCAGAAGCCGCCGCCGCTTCGGGGGAACCGGCCTGGGCCTCGGCCGCCTCCCGTCTTCACACAGCCGAGGCCCTGTCGGTCCCCCGCCGCGGCCCCTCGGCGGGAGGGCCCACGCACAGCCCTCCGCTACCACCACCACCACCCCTGGGAAGGGGGCGCTCACAAAGGGAAGAGAGGCCGCAGGCCAGCCGGCCGGCTGCGGGGCGGGGTCCCCAAGGGCCAGGAGGCCTCAAAGGTTGGCGGGTGCCTAGCGCTCTCGGCTCGCGAAGGGCGCAGGCAAGCGGGACCCCTCCTCTCCGCGCAGACAGGCAGCGGAATCAACTCACTCTCTTTGCCACCCTCCCTCTCTCTCTCTCTCTCTTTCCGAGCCCTGAAGCCACAGAGCCCAGCCGCTGCCCAAGTACCCCCCCTTCCCCAACACCACTCCCCTCCTCCCGACAGCCTTCCCAGTCTCCGATCTCGCGAGAGCGCCCGCTGACAGGCCCGACCCTGCGCGAGACACGATAGCGTACGCGTGCACGGCCTCCCGGGAGCGCGAGAATACTTGCACTGGGCGGAGTCTCCAGAGTAACACTGAGCCTCAGCCCCTGTCCAGCCCGGTCTCACTGAGCTGGCAGATCGTTTGTGCCATGCCGACGTCAGATGCATTCATTTCATCCTGAAATTTGAGAAACAAGAGCTTTATCTGCTCTTCTCCTTTCCTGTTCCCATTCCCAAACCTTCTGCCCCCCACTAACCTTGCGATTCAGAAGTTTGCCCTGACATGAAGAGTATCCCATTCTTACACACCTTAGCTCAACCCCTCTGTGGAATTTAGAGGTAAACTGGTCAGCGTAATCATTATGTAATTGAATTTAAGAATCTAATAGTTTATAATAATTTTTGGAACGGTAATAAGAGTTGAAAATACAGATCTAAATCGCCCCGCATGTTGGTGATGGTAGGAAAGAGACAAATTCTTGAAAAGTTTTGGTGGATTTTTTTTAGTAGATAGAGTGATGAGAAGTTTTTTGAAACAAGTGCAGTAAACAGAGTCCTAAAGGTCTTAATTCAGGGTAGCAGTAGCGCTTCTCATTTTTTTGTGGTGAAAACTCTTGTTTGTTTTTTAGGGAAAAACACCGTCAGTGTACTAAAAGAAAGCAATTTTATTCAAAAACTGAAAGATGTGCCTAAAATGCAGTCTTAAAAAACAAAAAATCTTGAGCCCCGGCTGGTTTGGCTCAGTGGACTGAGTGCTGGCCTTCAAACCCAAAGGTCGCAGGTTCAATTCCTAGTTAGCACCCATGCTTGGGTTGCAAGTCAGTGTTTCTCTCCCTCTCTTTCTCCCTCTGTCCTTCTCTCTATAAAAATAAATAACATATATTTTTTAAAAAACTGGTTCTTCAATAAAACCAGTTATAGATTTGTTATGTGAGACTTATGAGTAAAAATGGACTCCAAAGTAGTTATTGAAAGATACAGTAAACTGGGAAAGTAAGCTGGCTGTGGTCAGAAAAACAAGCTATCTGCTTCAGTGGGATATACACATGATTTGTTTTAAATATTCTTAGTAAGGGCTCTTGTTCTGCATCAGTCATTCTTCTTTTCACTTACATTATCAAACATTCTCAAATAGCAACTGCCCCTCAGCATAAAAAGTGTACCCTAGTTCTTCTCCTTTGGAGGGGTAAAGGAAGACTACACTCTTCACATCTCCTCCCCTTCACAGCCAAGCATCTTCAAAAAGTTATCTTTCCACCTCCACCAGAACTGACCTTGCAAAGTTCAAGAGTAACCTCCTAGTCCCTATGTGTAATGGAGTCATTTTAATCCCTTCCTTCCTGACATCCGCAGTATTTGATGTAGTTAATACTCCTTTTATCTTGAAATTGTCTTCCTCCTTGGCTTTTTCAACACTAGTTCTCCTTCTACCTTCCTGTCCCCAGGGCCCCTCTTCCACCACCCACCCCTTAAATGATTCCCCTCCAATCCTTCTGCTTCTTCTGGAAGTGTTACAGCAAGAATGTTCTCTTGTAGTTAATTAATACATTTGGGAACGGAGATTCAGGTTTTCCCATAGTATTCCTTCTTAATGTTTTAGAGAAAATTTCAAATATATACAAAAGAAGTTAAGAATAATGAACCTCCATGTGTCCATCCCCCAGCTTCAACTATTATCAGCACTTTATCATTCTTGTTTCACCTATTCTCTTACAACTTTTTTCCCTCCTGCTGTATTTTTAAGTAAGTCTCAAGTTAGACTATCATAACATTTCACCTGTAAATACATCATATGTATTTCTAGCAAAGATTGTTGTTGTAATATAGCCACAATATTATCACACCTTTACAATAATTCTTTCATATCATTAAATCTCCAGTCCATGTTTAGTTTTTCCCAGTAGGCTCCAAAGTATCTTTTCACAGTCCATGCATCTAAATCAGGATCCGAACAAGTTCTACACTTTACATTTAGTTGATAAATATGGCTCTTAAGTCTCTTCTCATACTCAACAGTTCCTCTTCTTTTTTCCTTTCTTTCTTTTTTGTATGCAGTTTATTTGTTGAAGAATCAGGTTATATATGCAGTATGATTTTCCACATTCTGGGCTTGGTCAATTGCATCCTTACAATATCATTTCACATTTGCTTCAATGCCTGTATTTCTTATACACTGATAGCTAAACCTAAAGGTTTGATGATGTATAAGTGGTGTTTGTATAATATGTTGTATCTGCTACTACCTCACTCTCACACTTACCTCCATCTCTACCATAAATTGTAGCTTCCCACTCCCACCCCAGGCCCCTGCCCTGTTTCTCCAACACACAGGGCATCTTAACAGACCCTGGCTGCATTTTATTATTATTATTATTATTATTATTCCAGATCTGTGCCTTTGATCTGATGCTAATAGGCCTTCCTCCCTCCTCAAATTCTTCACATTTCGCACATACAGATGTACACACAGAGGCTTATTGCAACATCAAAATTGTTCAACAGAAAAACATCATTAGTAGATACTGCAAAACATATTGGTTATTTAATTTTTAAAATTATATCAAAAAAAGAAAATTACACCCACGGTGATAAGAAAAAATGTCAATGTTTAGAATAGTTGCAGATATTGTACTTTCTGTGGATTGGACTTCTGAACATTTCTCCGACTTGTCCCATTCTCCATTCCCCACTGTCTCTGCTGTGGTGGCTGATACCTCAGCTTCTCACCTGGGGCACGGTCACTGTCTTCCAGCTATTCTTGCTCCCCAGGGTGTCCTATTCTGTATGCTGGGTGAATGGTTTTAATCTTCCTTAAATGTAATTTCTAAAAGCTGAATGTGTGATTTCTCTGCTCAAACTCTTCCACACCTCTCCAAATTTCCCCAAATAAAGTCCAAACAAAACCCCCATAAACCTCTCTATCCTTATTCAGGACGTTCCCACCATCATGAACTATAGTACACTCTTCTGCTAACTGCTAATAGGCTGTCTCTAGGGTGTAATACTGCGTTCTTTTGCCTGAAATGCCTTCCCTAGGTGGTTAATATGCTTCAAGATTCTGCTCAAGTGTGACCTCCCTGTCAGGCCTTCTCATATCTCAATTTGGTATCTCTTAAACCTGTCCATTGGGGTCAAAAACTGTGGACTGAACAATGGGTACCAATCCTGTTTTACCTTGATAGAAAAGTTACCCAACCAGACATAAAACCAAGAATAAGCTCTTTCTATACATTGTCTTATTTAGTCCTTACAACAAACTTTTGCGATGGGTACTATTACTAGTACCTCCATCTTATAGGTAAGGAGACCAGGGTTCAAAGAACTTGTGTCACTTGCCCAAGATCATCATCTAGTAAGTGCGTGGTGAACTAGAATTTGAACCCAGTTGTGACTGAATCCAAAGCACACTCTCTCTCCATAGTATTGTACTCCTGGCATCACCAACTGAGGACAGCTTGGTACCATAGCTGCATTTCCAGTGTGTGTAAGAGACACATGACCACATGTAATATCATTGTATTTGTTGTCACACGTGTATCTTTGTGAAAAGATAGCTTGTCAATGTGTGGGTGTGTGCTCTGACTGATAGGATATCTATCCAATGAGACCATCTTTTCAGTATTGCCACTCAGTGAAATATCAAGTCATGCTCAACTCCACGTAACAAATACTTGTTGAATTTATACTACATGTTAGGCTTTAGTAAAATACAGAAGAGGGCGAATGAAACTAAAGTTTATAGAGTTACACTGTGCCAAGAACCTTATAAGCAAGAGCTTTATATTCATTATCTCCCTGATCTTCCCAACAACCCTGAAAGATGATTCCCATCACAGAGGAGGAAAGCTTGGAAAAGTTGAATAACTATATATCACACAGGTAGTAAATAGAGATCTATTAGAGTGCAGGTTCAATCTGTATTTTAAGCCCCTGTTTTTTTATTACCTTCTAGTGCCTTTCCTCAAACCCTTCTCTATACTAAGAACTCAAAATCCTATTAGAGATAAAATTTTCATACACAAAACATTTAAATAACAATGTAGAACAACCTATAAACAAATAATACACTGATCCAGAGAGACTTCAGTTTGACTTTCCTGAGCCTTAGTTCCCTGTCTAACTACGATAGACAAAATGATCTCTAGAGTTTTGGGGGTTCAAAAATCTATAACTGGGGTAATGATGCAAATAATATGGAAAGATAACTTGCATTCTGAAGTGTGTGTGTCCATGTGTGTGTGTGTGCGTGCATGCATATTTAGAATCAGAAAGAGAAAACTTATCTTTGGGTATTCTACCAGACTCTTACCAAAATCTTTCTCTGTCATGATGATTTCTTTAATCAGAAATAGCTAGTGTATATATATATATTTGCAGTAACATTATGATTACAAATGAAATCTCTATTTCCTCATGGAAGGCAAAAACAAATAAAGCTGAGTGTGTGAGGTGGTAGCTGGTGAGAAGGACACATCTTAAAGTTTCCAGTTTGGAAGCTGGAGGCACATTCAGTGCATCCTGGGCTGTTGCCAGCGCATCCATAGGTTTCTGTCTCCAGGTCCCAGGACCGACCAAGACAGGTTCCAGTCTGGCTGCCGAACCTCACTCAGGTATGTCCACAGAAATTGCCCTAACATGTAAGGATGGCTTCACAGGCTGGAAAATAATGTTAGTCATGAATAGAGTTGTTTCTTGAGATCTATTTTCCCATATAATTGGATCCATTTTTAAAATGTCAATCTTAAGAAAACAAAAAGAACAAAAAACCCTGCATGTGGAGGCAGTAGATTCTTCCATTTTAACCCACAGGAATAGATAAATATTGGGCCAAGGTACCCTAAGGATGGTAGAATACAATTCAGTTCAAGAAAGTCCTGACCTGAAAACCTTTCAGTCTCAGGTATCTATCAGATAAGCATCTGCAGCAACCCATGAATAAGTTAAAGCAGCTGCACTGGAGTCTAAAAGACATCCGACCCTGAAGATATTGAGAAGTGGATATGAAAGTAGCACAGCCGTAGTTCAAAACATTGACTGTGGAGTTTCACCTCCATCACTTATTAGTGTGAGTGACTAAGTTACTTTGCCAGTTTCATAGCCAGGCTGAGTGTTCTTTCCTTATCTGTAAAATGGGGTTAATATTACCTCCTGCAGATGATTGTGTGAGGGTTAAATAAGATAATGTGTGAAGTGCCTAGCCCATGGAAAATGTTTTAAAGTGTTAGCTCTTATTTTATATGTGTAAGGAGGCAAATATTCATCCCACTGCTCTGACACTACCCTCTGGCAGGCACGCCACGATCCAAGGGCCTCCTGATTGTCCGAGACATCTGCGAATGTGGGAAGGGTTGGGCAGCGTGTTTGTGGCCTGAGAAGATTTTGGAATGTGTCTTTGGGACCAATGGGTGATTTTGTCATGCCCTTCTCCTTGGCTGACATCTGCCAGGATTTAAAACACACACACACACACACACACACACATGCACACACACCCTACACAACTTCCTGCTAGAATTGTGCCACATAGGATGTGAAACAGAAACAGCTGGCAATCAAAACATAAAATAAGTTAATATTTTATTGGTCTGGGATTGTCTTTGGGCCTCCTCTTTACTAGGTAGTAATACTATGCTAATAAGGAGTCTTTTGGTTAAAAGTGACAATCCAAATCAGATTAATTTATTTTTTTTAAGGGAATGTATTATACCTTGTAACCGAAAAGTCTTGTCATTTAGGAGTTAAAAGAATTTTGGCACTGGCCAGGGTGGTTCAGTTGGTTGGAGCATTGTTCCATAGACTGAAGTGTCATGGGTTCAATTCGCAATGAGGGCATATACCTAGGTTGTGGGTTTTATCCCCAGTCAAGGCACCTACAAGAAGGCAGCTGATGGATATTTCTCTCATTGATATTTCTCCCTATCTCTCTCTCTCTGTCTCTGTCTCTCTCTGTCTCTCTCTCTCTCTCTCTCTCTCGGCAATGAAAAAATGTCCTCTAGCCAGGATTAAAAAATAAATGAAGAATTTTGTTGGGTGCTTGTCTCCCCCTGGCTCCCCTTTTTCTGTCTGTGTTGAGAATATTTATCCAAGAGGTCATAGATATGAAAGTTCCTGGCTACAACAGAACTTTCATATCTATGACACTTGGATATTTTTCTCTATAGAATGGATTTTGTTATAAGGTTGTCTGTTTATACTGAGAGGTGCAACTGAGGGCCTAGGTTCTTCCCACTGCTGCCATCTGGTTTAATATATCCCAACACTGCTGCCATTGATACTGTCTGCACACAGGAAATGAATCAAGGAAATTTTTAAATATTGCATATAACTAGATACTTCCTTTCCTGATACATTGTATTATGACCACTAGCGACAGGAGTCCTTGTCCCAAAGTTCAGGTTTATACAACCACTTAAGTTTGCCTGCTATGTGACCTTTCCTACATAACCAGCTCTCTCCCACCTGCTGCCCAAAACCTCTGAGCAGAGGACAGAGGTCTATTGTAGTTATCAAATGGCACTATATAAATGGTTAACATGAAACTCATCCTTTATTTCTCCTCTTCGTAAATATTCTCAACACAGAAATGTTACAGTGTTATAGACAGTGAAGGCATTTGGGATGTTGTGAGGATGAGCACATCAGAATTTGAGGCTTATGGACTATAGACACGTTTCCATAGAACACACCGAGGAAAACGTCCACCTTAGTAGTTTATTTCGTGCAGCGGAGGGAGGCTAGACTGGGGTTGGGGAGACAATGTGGAGTGGGAGGAACGGCCACAGAAATCCACATTTATGTCATCTCAGTTTAGAAATCTCAAAGGCAAAAGAAAGCTTCTCATTGTCATATAACAATATATAAAATCCAAAGGAACATCTCTTAGTGGCCCAGCTTGGGCTGCATTTCTTATGCCCTTCTGCGGGCTCGTCGCTTCATCAAGGGGTGAGACATTTTCTTTGCCCTAGATGGAATTGTGTGTCCGCCCTCTGATAACAGGCTTAGAGCAACAGTCCCACAAGAACGACATAGAATGGTGGAGAGGAATTCCCCAAAGGAATGTAGGGTACTTTTTGCCAGAAGAAAAGGGAGAAATTCTGAACAGACAAAAACAACAGATGTTCATTACAAGTAGAATAGACTGCTGGTGGGGCCAAATAATATGGTTTTGTGGGGATGCTACCCAGAGGAGAATATATTCGCACTTGCTGTGCTCAGGTAAAAGCAAGCAACCACCACGTGGCTAGGATAGAAATTTAGTATGTATGACCTCTTTTGATTTTCACCATAACTCTGAGAAATGGGCAGGGCATACTCCTTTCACAGAATATATTTTTGAGACTCAAGCAACATAGAGGAGCACAGCAGAAAACACATGGTTCATGGCCAAGTGTAAATCTGGTATGTGCGTCAGTTTGGGAAGCAGGTACCTTCCAGCTATTCTTAGAGCCTTGAACAATCCTGAAAAATTTCTGGTATGTATAGGAACCCAGAAAATGCTCACCATCTAGGCACATAGTGCCAGGGTGACAGCAACTTCCTGGAAACTGAGGCATGTGTGTGCATCTTTTCCTAGAGTTCTCTATCATACTAACCTTTGCAGTTGCTATTCTTCCATACACTCTAGGCTAACAGCTTTTATTCACTTGTTCTCATTTCCATCTCCCACTCCTAATGCAATTTCTGTCACATGAACAACTGACAGTAAATGTTTATGGGATACTTAAATTGATAAATAGCAAAAATTTATTGAATGTCAATTATGTGCATTTTGCTAGGCTCTGTAGATAGAGAAATAAGATATCATTCCTATGCTTGAGGTCACAGCATAGTGGGAAAGGTCAACCAATAAACAGTTCTAAGTCATTTATTATTATTACAAGTGGTGAAGAACCAGACCTTTTTCATCTTCCAAAACTGCAACTCTGTATCTATTAAAAAAACCACTCCCCATCCCACATCTGCCCCTTCCCAGCCCCTGGCAACCACTATTCCACTGCCTGTCTCTATAAATTTGACTCTCTAGGTACTTCTTAAAGCGGAAGGGCAAAGTGTGCCCTTTTGTGACTGGCTTATTTCACTTACCATAGTGTCTTCAAGGCGGATCAAAGTTGTAGCATGTATCACAATTCCATTCATTTTCAAGGCTGAATAGTATTCCATTGTATGTATATATCACACTTTTTTATCCATTCACATATCAATGGACATTTGGGCTGCTTCCACCTTTTGACTGTTGTGAACACTGCTGCTATGAACATGGGTGTGCAAATATCTGTATGAGTCCCTACTTTCAATTTTTGGGTGTATAGGTTATGCTTTTTAAGAACAAAAGCAACTTTCTCTCTTTTTGAAAGACTATGTTAAATTTCCATACTCCCATGCCACTTCTACCTTGGATGATTCCCACTCCACACAGGCAGCCCTTAGTGCTGAAGACATACATGAATAAAGAGGTTTCCCCCAACAGTTGGACCTAATACTCTGCTTTAGAATTGGATAATGCACTGAGAACGCTAGCTTTCTTCTCAGATCAGACTCTGAGTAATAGGAGGAGCTTAGGGTTGAGAAAATTTGGTTTCCTGGGAGGGAACATGCCAGCTGTGAGAAGCCCAGAGTTGTAAATTGTCAGATGGTGACTGCCCGTGAAACCTGTCAAGATTCCTGACAGCTCAGCTGAGAACCTAATTACCAGTTACAAAGAGAGACAGGAAAAACGTGTTGTCAGAGTGAGCCTGGTCAGAGAGAATGATGAGGTACAGTGTCCTGGCCCCATCATCAGCCTCCTTCTTGTTTCGACTAGAGCAAAACACATTAGTATAATTGTCATTACACATGTTTATTATCTGGAACAAAGGAACCATGTCAAACCACAGCCCTGTGTCAGCTGAGTCTTTAGTAATCTCTTAAATTGAATAGTGGCATTTGACCTGATTGTACAAATACTTCCGGTATTTTCAGTGCCAAGAATGATACCAAGCCATACTTAACTTTTCTCCTGGAATATACACAAACTTCAATCAATGCTCCTTTCCTGGACTGAAGAGGAGCAGCGATCCTTTCTTCTGGTGAAGCCCAGAGAGCGATAATAATTTACCTAAAGTCACACAGTCAATCAGCAGCCCAGCAGCTTATCTTCCAAGGAAAATAAATTAGTATCAACCATGCCGAGCAGCAACATAAAGAAACCAGCAACCTTCACCAAGAATACCGAAATTGGTGAAAAGCAACATTAGCATATTTGCATGCTAGTTTTTTTCCCAAGTCTGGGGCCTTGGGAAATATTCTATTCTCTTAGAATAGCTGGGAATGTGGCCTCACCTCTAGTCTTACAAAACATTCACATGCACTTCTCACTCACCTTTCTTCAAATGCATTCCCAGCTCTCGAGCACGGATGCTAACTTCCTCAATGGGGAAATTTTTTTCAGATTCTTAAAAATCAGGGACTTGGCACTTAGAGCAATGGAACATGGGAGGAAAGGAAAAGAGTTAATATTTACTGGATGCATCTATTGTATGTTCCAGATACTATGTTTTACCTCTGTCTAATTTATTCTATAAGCCAACTGGCAAAGTAGATACAGTCATATATATCTTCATATGCCACATGTGGAGCTCAGAGAGGTTAGGTAAGTTGCCCAAGATGACACAGTTACTAAATGGCAGAGCAGATTTTTTTTTTTATCATGTATTTGTTTATTTACTTTTTAGAACAGGACTTGGAACCCACTCCTTTCTGGCTCCAAAGTCTGTGTTCTTTGCAGTGCATTACTCTACCTCAGTAGAAGAGAAGAAACTAGAGGGACTCCCAAGAGATGACAGACAAAACCCGCCACCCTGAGCTTCCATTGTTTTGATTTTCTCATACATGTATGGATTAGAATTGCCTGGTTACATAGAAGGATTTCAGCGAAATACTCCGTCGGAGTAAAAGACATGACAGAGAAGAGGGAACTAGGATGGAAAACTGTAGGAAGGAAGGAAAAAGACGTGAATGAAGAGAAAGAAGGGCCAGGAGGGAATATGCCTGGAAAATGTAAGGGGTAACTAGAAGTTGTTCTCAGACGCTTTCCACCAAGACCCAAAGAACAGCGCAGAAGCTGATACTCCTTTTTTGCTCCACTCACCATTTATTTTCGCTTCTCCTGTAAAAGGATTAGCAGGACGGGCTCAGTGGGAAAAGAGGCCCTTTTGGGATCCTGTTACCAGCCATCTGTGTTCTGTTCTTTACTTTCGAACAAGACAGCTCCAAAACTCTGAACTGGAGAGGGAGTTGGAGCTGCATACAGATCAGCAGAGCTGTTGCTAGCAGCTCTGACGCCTGCAGGATGACTCAACCCTCTGTGCCTGGCAGAGTCAGCTGTGGTCCCCTGGAGCCTCCTACTCTAGGGAGAAAATCAGAGCTGTGGCTAAGTGGCTTAGTGAAATGATCAAGATCTGTGATCTTAGGCTGGAAGGATGCGTAGGGGCACCTTGAGTCTTCACTTAAGAGTTCTTGCTAATGATGGAGAGGGATTAAAGGTGACAGGGAGGAGAGCACAGTCCTTTATCCAAATTAGCTGCTCTATGAAAGGAATATACCCTCTGGAGGATGGCAGCCAGCAAAAGCCATATGGCTGTGTCACCAGGAGTTCAGCCCAGACACAAATCTCACTTACTTCCCTGGTAAATTTTACTCAGGTAGAGGCATCTCCTGCTATTCTGTCATTTTTCCAAGAAACCCTAAGAATCTTTCTGTCTTTACATGGCACCATTAATACTAAAGAACATTCTCATGCTGAACAGTTGCTTCCTTCAGACCTCTCCCCTGGTTACTATCACTCAGGTCTCTGCGATATAGGTAATTACGGGTAAGCTACTTCTATAGCGTGCCAGGAGACATCTGGGTTTACCCTATGCCAATACATAAAGACCCTGATCTACCACCACCCCCTCCCCATAACTCTAGGTTTCCTCACAGAGCTTTCCTTTCACTTGGCTTCTTATCACTCACTAATAAATAGCCCCCAGAGCTTGGCTTCCTGTCACCATGGCAACTCAAAAGAATCGGTTGAAGCTGCCAATAAAGGCATCTGCAAGAGCTCCCTAAACACAGACTCCTTTCAAAACAATAGTACAAAGTGGAATCGCCACTCACTTTACCCATCTTCCCTGCCACACCACATACACACCCTCAATTTCAGTTTTATGGGAAGACTTAGTCCTTAGAATAGCTGGGAATGTGGCTATTTTGCTCAGATGAAAGGTTTTCTAATACATTTTCTAAGGATTCTTTAGATGCTAGCCTAGAAATCTGACCAACTTACTAGGTATTAGTACCTCTAGGGGTCATGGAGTTTCAAAATATGTCTGTATGTGCCTCTACTTATATGAGCACTTCATTTTTCTGTGCATGCAGGGGAAACCTGGGTATCTGGCATTTCAGAGCTAGAGCTGTTGGCTAGTTTCCTACCAAGGGTGAGGGGTTTCCTAATGTCCTCATATATGTGTGAAAGTGCTTTGTACCTTGTATAGGAGTGTTCAAGTATTCATATTGATTACTATTCCCTGTCCTCATTTCCCTTTGGTTCAAGGTCATGTTGCATTGGAATTAAGCTCATGGACTCTGGGCCAAACTTTCTGGTTTGAATCCCTTCTCCACTCTTTTCTTTGCACTTTAGCCAGTGCTTTCTCTGTGCTTCATTTTCTGTACCTGTGAAATGAGGAAAATAACACTATTTACTTCAGAGGGTTTTCATGAGGATTAAAATATGTAAAGTACTTAGAACAGTACCTAGTTTTATATATCAAGTACGCCTCTAGGAAAAGTATGCTTCTGAGAAACACAGACAAGAAACCCTGTTCTCAAAGAGTTCACAGCCTGGTATTCACATAGCAGAGATAGAATAATTATAGGTAATGTGTCAAGTGCTTCTCTAAATGGAGAGAGAACAGAAGAGGGGCCAGAAATTCAGCTTTGAAAGATGCCTGGGTTTTCCCAAAATGGAGAAAGCTTTATCGGTTAGGTACTTTGGGTTGCAAAGGACAACTCACTGCATTTAGCTCGACAATCTTATTTTAAAGATACGTGTCACAGAAACCCAGAAAACTAACAGTCCAGCAGAGGCAGTGACAGCATTTTCGGTCTTTTCATCCCGGTGCTCAATCATTAGCATGACTTAGCTATTCTCCTCCTGGCAAGGCCTCTTTCACCATTACCAACTGTTTCCTTGTTCTTCGCTTTGCATTTTTAAAAAATTACAGCTGACATTCAATATTCTATTACCTTCAGATACACAGAATAGCGGTTAGACACTTATATAACCCACAAAGCCTTCACTGGGTGTGGAGGTTCTCTACGTCATAGTTCCTATTTCCTCATAGTTACAGCCTTGACCCCTCAGGGCTCTGAGCTTGTCTCGTGGTTTTTCTTTTTATATCATTTTAGCTCTTGTTCCTGCCATTTATAGCCACATTCTCTCCTTTTCTAACTCAAATTTTGGACAGTGAGAGGGTATCTGATTGGCCTACTCCTTTTTTTTGGTGACAGGTATGTTGTGAATTGATGCCCAGGTTCTGGATTGTCCATCATTGGATCTGACGCCAACTCTGGTTCAGTCAGCTAAAGTGAAAATACCTCTGTGACCTGTATGTGAACTGTGGCTGCCTAGGCCTCCTCTTCTACAGAAGTTTTAGGTGGGGAAGTTTCCCTTGGAAAGGCAATCTGAGCATAGCAGTAATGATATGCTGTTTAGAACAGAAATAAGAAATAACATATACAAAGAGCATGGAGCCCTGACTGGTATGGCTCAGTGGGCTGGACGTCATCCTGCAAACCAAAAAGTTGCTGGTTTGATTCCCAGTCAGGGCACATGCCTGGGTTGCAGGCCAGGTCCCTGGCTGGGGGTGTGCAAGAGACAACCAACTGATGTTTCTCTTACACATTAATGTTCCTCTCCTCCTCTTGTTCCTTCCCTTCCCCTCTCTCTGAAAATAAGTAAATAAAATCTTAAAAAGAAAGAAAAGAATTAGGAAAAGGAAGTGCAATGGGTCTAGAGTTGATTCAACATATATATGTATATATGTATATATTTTTTCTTTATTTTAATTTTATTTTTCCATCACAGTTTATATTCAATATTATTTATATTTGTTTCAGGCGTACAGCATGGTGGTTAGACAATCACGTACTTTCCGAAGTGTTCTCCTCTATCTTTTTTTCTTTTTTCCCCCCACAAATAGGGTTTTTTATTTGTCGCCATTAAGTTTGAATTCTAAGCAGATTCTTGGACTGGGGGTTCTTATCCAACAGTTTGTTCTACAGTAGCATCTGTCTCACCCCCAGTAACTTTTACAGAGCTGCTACCTTTGCCATGAAGCTCCATGAGTTTTCAGACTTGGGCTTCTTCAGCATTTTAACTTTCCTAACAAAGACATCACGGAGTGGGTAAATAGATCGGCAAGCCTTTTCTGCGCCTTTTCCAGTGCTATTCGGAAACAATTTATTGACCGAGTGACTTCTTTCAAGTCACTTCTCTGCACCTCTCAGGTCGTGACTTCTATCATCTTTTTTCTGGACTTGGTAGACCTGTTGATACGGAGCATAAGAGGCCTTCCGAATCCATCGCTGCGCTTTTTAGTGAAACCAGCACAGAGCAGATGACGTGAATAACCCTCAGTAGTCTTGACATCGCCGTGAGCTGCAATCACGGTCTGCCATTTTTTGACCGAGGAGCACATTTGTCTCCATGGTAAGATCCATGCCATGGCTGTTTGTCAGGGTTTGCCCTGAATAGCTCAGTAATTAGCCTGAATCTTCTAAGGGCAGCTTCATCATTGTGCAGATCAACTAGGCCCACTTCAAACACATGACTTGTGAGACCATCAGATGTGATTTTGGTTCCTTGAGTTCTTGTGACGAGTGTTTTTCCAATATTTCTTATATTGAACACAGCTGGTGCTTTCACATCATACCAGTCTTTCTTAGGAAATGGGTCAACTGCTTTACACTTGGCTCCCTTCCTGCTGCCTTCCATAAGGTGCTTGTTCTTGCCAAAGGTCGTGGCACTGCTCAGAGAGCCAAAAGGGCCCCCTTCTAATCTCAAGTACCCACCTGGCACAGTACATAGTTATTATAGTATTATTGACTATATTCCCTAGGATGTACTTTACATCCCCACGACTATTTTGTGACTACCAATTTGTAGTTCTTAGTCCCTTCGCCTTTTCCACCCAGTTCCCCAGCCCCTCTTCCTCTCTGGCAACCATCAGTTTGGTCTCTGTATCTTTGAGTCTGTTTCTATTCTGTTTGTTTATTTTGCTCTTTAGATTCCACCTATAAGTGAAATCATATGGTATGTAAACAGATGTTTGTTTGTTTGTTTGTTTTGAGGCACTGCTAAATGCCAGTCACTATGCCAGGAGAGGATGACCAGTGTCATGATATTACATAGGCTGCTCTGCGTATTCATTACAGGGTCACCTGAGCTAGACATGGAGTGTCAAAAAAGGCTTCTTAGAGGAGATAAACTCTACACTGGGACCAGAGAGGGGAGTAGAATTAGTAAGGAGCAGGGCACATTCCAGGATCTGAAAATAGCTTAATGAGGATGCCAGAAAATGAGAGGGAATAGCATGAAGCAAACAGGAGCTACATCATTCAGGTCCTAATAATCATAGAGGTACCATTTACTTAACAGAGACCTGAACACTATGCTAAGCATGTTATACTAATTACCTTATTTAATCCTCCCAACAAACCTGTGAAGTAGGAATAATTATCGTTCACATTTCTTAGATGAGGAAACTAAGTGAGATTTCATAACTTTCTTGTGATGATATAACTAGCAAGTGAGAAAACTGCTAAGTTATACTTTGTCTGTCACATCAAGGATGTTTTAAGAGCACTGGGAAACCACTGAAGGGTTTTATGCATATTTGTATTTCAGAAAGATGACTCTTGCTGTAGAGTATAAAACAGAAGCTAGGGAGCAAAGAGGGGACATAGGGAGACCCCTTGGGTTCCAGTTGAAGACCAGGTGAGACATGGTAGTAAGGTGGACTAGGTATGACAGTGACATGAATGTGTCATTTATTTATTACTTTGAGCAATAAATATCTAATGAGCTCCTACAAAGAATGTTTGACACTAAAGATATACATACAGATGAACAAGGTCCCTGCTGTCACAGAGTCCTTCTAAGAGGCAGAATATATAGGAATTAGGGGAGTTGAATGTGGAAGTGACGGGAAAGAGGGAAGTCTGGGAGGATTTACTGGCTTGTGGTTGGCTCCAATACCCTTGCCCTTTCCACCTTACTACTTCCCCTAGGCTTGTACGTGCTCAGGTAGCAAGCAGAGGGAAGGAGGACCAAAATCAAACCCGAAAGAACTTTGTATGTCATTCTCATCAGCTTAGACTTTGTTCTGGAGTCTTTAGGGAGCCAGTGAAAATGTGTAAGCAAGGAAATGGCTTGACCAGATATACATGCTAGCAAGGTCAAGATTTATCCCTCTAAAACTTAGAATTTCTCCAGGGCTGAATAGCCCATTTGAACGGTCGAGAACGCTCAAATCTTCTTTTCATACTCTACCCTCTAGTGGCAAGAGGAAAAACAGCTAGTTCCAACTCCACAGGTTTACAAGGCTTTGATTTGCTTTGAATGTTACAGCTCCTCGATTTCTCAGCTAGTTCTGTTGTTCAGCCTTCAACGGAGACCAGCCATTCATTCTGAGACTCCCTCTGCTCCAAGGACGCAGCCCTGTCTCCGACTGTAGAGAACCCTCTCCTGAAAACTCTTAGCAGCCTGGTTCCCATTCTCCCACACTCTTTCCCTGGCCCTCGCAATGCGGACCTCTCAGTGTGCTAGCACTGCTGCCCTCAGGTGGCAATTTAGCGAAGTGCATGTTGTATTTCTTTTGGAACCACGTCCTCTCACAAAGTCAATTCTTTTTAAACTTGGTATCTTACTGAGCAGCCCCTTCATTTACATCTGAGTTATAAAAAAAATAGTGCCCCCTCCTACTACTCGGTTCAAATGTAACGAAGCAACACGAAGGAGACAAAGCAGTAGGTTCTCCTCTCAATGAATTCAGCGTTGCCATCGCACACTACCAGCCACAGACTTAGAAAACAGCTTTTCCGAGGCTTGAATACTGAGAGTAGGGCATATATTGGGTAGCCTTTTCAAGGACGTCTCCTGCTTTCCTTGGAAAGAGATGTCCTCTTTCTCTCATGCCTTCATCCTTGTCCCTTTGCCCAAGAGTCCTTGTGCTTCTAAGATGAAGCTCTGATAATGTCCATAGTAATAAGAGTGTCTTATTAGTCTATGTAGCTTGGAAGTAAATACTGGAACCACTTCTCAAAATTTCAGGTTGATTTAAACACCCTCTGGCGGTGTTCCTTAGGCATCCTCACCAATGCTAATGAACTTGGACCACAGTCTCCTCCACTCATTGACTCAGCACTTAGTGGCACAGACTCCCTTTGAATTTCATCCCAGCTAACACGGCTCTTCTACCTGCTAAAAGGGTGATTTTGTTTTTCTGATTTAGCACATACACACCACCCACAGACATTTATTTCAGAATTTCTTTTAAAGCTGGGTGCTGTAAGATTTCTGACCGAAAGACCCCTCCCCCATTCAAAACCTCTATTCGCTCAGGAATTTGTTGTGATGGAAATAGTACTGCTGGCTGGAGTGGCGCAGCATGCCAGTGCTTCTGAGAGCACAGTGGCCGTTGCCATGGGGGCGAGAGTGTTTGTATAGAACTGCCTATACAAGGTGGTAGGCATGAGGGCTGCTTAGATTCACAGGATTCGAGAACAGAACCAACCCCCTCATTTCTCGGATGAGGAGATTGAGGCCCAAAGACTTAGTTAAATGACTTATTCAAAGTCCTAGGGCAAGTTAGAGACAGAGTTATGCTCTTTGCAATAAACACCCTTTTCACTAAAGCGTGAACGTTGGTTGATTCGATGTTATTCCAGCCATTTCCACTAATGCCACTAATTCCAGCACCACTAATTCCAGATCACAGTGCTAGAGAATGTGGTACTGGCAACAATGGGTATGTAAATATCCTTGTATTTGTATGCATGCATATGTTTGCATCAAATTACACGTGCACACCTGTGGCTAGTTATGCTAACGAGGCATTTGTATGGCTCTTGATTACTGGAATTTCTTTAACCTCATTTTCCTCAGGAGCAAAATTTGGATAAGAGATAGTACCTATCTTAAAGGAGTCAATGAGATAATCTACTTAAAGTACTTAAGCACAGTAGCTGGCAAATAATAAGTGTTGGATGTGTTGTTTCTATTATGTCTTTCTTTTTTTTTTTTAATTTAAATGAATGTTCAAGTACCGTTTTCGCCCCCTTACTCCCATTCAAGTCCTCCCACCCCTATTATGTCTTTCTGCAGTGGAATGTGTCAGAGATTGCGTAGAAGGTACTAGCCTAAATGCCTTAATTTTTCATTTAACTTTCACAATAATCCTCTAAAGTAGGTTTTTCCATATTCTATGTAGCACTGATAAGAAAACTAGGCCTAGAGAGCTTGAGTAATTTGCACAAGGCTAGGAAGTGCCTGAGCAAGAATCAAACAAAATCAGGTCTAATGTCAATGTCCTCGATCTTAATAATTGGGTTATACTGCCTATCCTATAGAAAGGCAGAAAAATATCTAGTATCTTTGAATTTGTTTGCTAGAACTCTCAATACAAATACATTAGATACATATTACACATGGAATGGGCTGGTTCATCCATATAAATGTATTTTAATTAAATCCGTTGGCCCTGGCTGGTGTGGCTCAGTGGATTGAGTGCCAGCCTGTGAATTGAAGGGTTGCTGGTTTGATTCCCAGTCAGGGCACATGCCTGGGTTGTGGGCTGGATTCCCAGTTGGGGATGTGGGAGAGATAACCTATCGATGTATCTCCTGCACATCAATGTTTCTCTCCTGTACTTTCTCCCTCTTCCCTGTTCTCTGGGGATAAATAAATAAAATCTTAAAAAAAAATTTAAACCTACTGAAACTATAAACAAAGAATTTGTTCTTCTTAAATTATATTTTGATTGTGCTATTACAGTTGTCCTGATTTTTTCCCCTTTACCTCCCTCCACCAAGCAGCCTCCACTCCTTCAGGCAACCCCACACCTTGTTCACGTCCATGGGCATGTATGCATATAAGTTCTTTGGCTTCTCCATTTCCTATACTATACTTTACATCCCCATGGCTATTCTGTAACTACCTATTTGTACTTTTTTAAAAATATTTTATTTATTTATTTTTAGAGAAAGGGGAAGGGAAGGAGAAAGAGGGAGAGAATCATCAATGTGTGGTTGCCTCTCCCATGTCCCTGGCCTGCAACCCAAGCATGTACCCTGACTGGGAATTGAACTAGCAACGCTTTGCTTCACAGTCCAGTGCTCAATCCACTGAGCCACACAAGCCAGGGCTATCTGTACTTCTTAATCTCCTCACTTCTTCACCCATTCCCTCACATGCCCCTACCCATCTGGCAACAATCAAAATGCTCTCTGTATCCGTGATTCTGTCTCTGTTATTCTTGTTTGCTTCTTAGTTTGTTTTTTAGATTCAACTGTTGATGGATATGTATTTTTGCCATTTTATTGTTCATAGTTTTGATCTTCTTTCTCTTAAATAACTCCCTTTAACATTTCATATAATAATGGTTTGGTGATGGTGAACTCCTTTAGTTTTTTCTTGTTTTATCTTTACCTGCCCTTCGATTCTTTTTTTAATCTAAACATTTTTAAAAAATATTTTATTTATTTTTAGAGAGAGGGGAAGGGAGGGAGGGAGAGAAACATCAATGTGTGGTTGCCTCATACATGCACCCCACTGGGGTCCTGGCCCACAACCCAGGCATGAGCCCTGACTGAGAATTGAACCAGTGACTCCTTGCTTTGCAGATTGGTGCTCAATCCACTGAGCGACACCAGCCAGGGCTCTTTTGCAGCTTTTAAGATTCTCTCTTAATCTTTAACCTTTGGCATTTCAGTTATGATGCGTCTTAGAGTGGACCTCTTTGCATCCATCTTGTTTGGGACCCTGTGTGCTTCCTGGTCTTGCGTAATTATTTTCTTCACCAATTTAGAGAAGTTTTCTTTCATTATGTTTTTCAAATAGGTTTCCAGTTTCTTGCTCTTTCTCTTCTGGCACCTTTATGATGCAAATGTAGGACCTCTTGAAGTTGTCCCAGAGGCTGCTTATACTATCTTCATTTTTTTGGATACTTTTTTCTTTTTGTTGTTCTTGATTGGTTGTTTTTTGCTTCCTTATGTTCCAAATCATTGATTTGATTCTCGGCTTCATCCACTCTACTGTTGTTTCCCTGTAAATTATTCTTTATTTCCATTAGTGTACCCTTTGTTTCTGACTAGATCTTCTTTATGCTCCTGAGGTCCTCACTAAGTTCTTTGAGCATCCAGTGTTTTGAACTCTGCATCTGATAGATAGATCACTTAACTTCATTTTGCTTAGTTCTTTTTCTGGAGTTTTGATCTGTTCTTTCATTTGGGCCATGTTTCTTTGTCTCTCTATGCTTGTATCTATGTATTAGGTAGAGTTTCTTTGACTCTTTGTCTTGGTAGTGTGGCCTAATGGAGTAGGTGTCCTGTAGGGTCTGGTGGCACAGCCTCCCCTACCACCCAGGCTGGGTATGTGAGATGCACCCTTTGTGTGGGCTGAGTACAAACTCTTGTTGTAGTTGTGTAGGAGGGTGCAGCCAGGGGGCCCCCCAAAGAAGGATTTGTAATGGGGTCCAGAACTCAAGGTTTCTAGGAAATATTAGAAAGATATATAGGATGTCCTCACCCTCCACCACAGGTGTGAGTTGGGGGATGGGACACATGGAGCAGGGCCATAGAGAGCTGTTTTGCATAGCAACAGCGTTGCAGCTAACCTCTGGCATGGTCATTTAACACATCTATAACCTTTAACTGGTTGCATAGATATGTTAAATAGCTGTGGCCACGCTCTGAGCCAGGGGGATGGAAGGAACTTCCCCCCAAGATGTAACTGGGAGGCAACACCCCTTAGTTACAGCGCCTGAGTGAGAGCTTAAAGATGATTGGCTTCACGACATGGGGCCACCCCTGCCCTGACTCACGATGGCAGCCCAGTAAAGCTGGAAGGATATGGGAGTGCTGGCAAGTGTAGCCAATTGTGGGAGGAGTCAGAAATGGGGCTGCAGAGTTCCGGCCAAGATGGAGGCATAGGCAGTCGCATTGTGCTTCCTCGCGCAACCAAAACTAAAGACAACAAAAATTGAGAAACAATAAACAACCAGAACAGAGAGAAATTAATTGAACAGAAGTCGGGCTCCAGTACATCCAGACCGGTAAGGAGCGGCAGAGTTGGAGGCCTGTGAAGTGGGGTCGAGGGGTCCCGGCGGGAAGAGGCGCTGGCTGGCAGGCGTGGGC